>JBBBDQ010001330.1:2860000-2997500 GCA_037127315.1 Ascarosepion bandense | reverse complement strand
ATGTTGCAGTAAACTATGATTTTATAAATTTATAAGAAAAATATTACCCTATATATATATATATATATATATATATATATACAACGACCTTTGTTGTAATAGAGAGGATAGTGAGAATACCAACGACGACGTTTTATAGAAAAAGGAAACAAAAAGGATACTTATACTTAACATAAGAAAGAGATCGATAAAATGTCTTAGACACATCATAAGGAAAGAATGCTTGGGAAATTTAGGACTCGCAGGATATTGCAGAACCTTACCGACATGGAATGTGCGACATTGTTACATCAATCATATTCCCCTGATCTACCACTCACTGAGTACCACTTTTTCAAGCATCCTCATTTTTTAGGCCGAAGGAAATTCTTTTCTTTTTTGTACAATGATGTTCAGCCTGTAAAAGGCTTAACAGACACTCGAGAAAAAGGATTGTAGAGTAAGAGGAATAGTTAATGCAGATATCTGGAGAAGATAACGGTTAACTTGAAAAAGTTAATATTGTGGTGATCGGGGAAGCATCAACTTGGGAGTCGGTTCCACGAAGTAGCAATTTGTGGGAAGAAGCTGCTCGAGGGAAACATATTTTACCAATGAAATACGAATGTAATGAGGTTGGTTCGCTATGATGTGTATGGTATTGCGAGTCTATTGAAAAGGAGAAACTGAAATTTCATTCAAAGAGTTCTTGGCATCTAAACCTTTTGAGTTCTATAAGTAAAAAATAACCTTGTAACTCGGTGCCGGAAATTTATAAATATTCAGCATTCCTATTTTGACTGATTTAAACACTGCGTGTTGTGGTGCAATTATAGGCTCTGAATGAGAAATTGGAGAGTCAAGTTCGAATTCCAATCAAATTCGTTGCATTCACTTGCGCTCAAATACCCTTGGAAAAGCATTAATCCATCTCTTCTCCCTCCATGGGTTAAATAACATGACAGATTAGGTCCTATAGCCCTGGTTGGCAACCGGTATACCGCAGAAAGCAATGGCAACCTACTGCGAGGAAAAAAACTTCTGTCGAGTCAGTCATGGATTAAAAAAGACATCATCGCCAAAGCGTTTATCACGTTGTTGACGCTTAACTGACTGGCTTGACTAGCTGGTTAGATTATGTTCTATAGGTTTGGTTGGCAACCAGTCTACTGCAGAAATAAACAGAATCCTACTGCGAGAAAATCTGTCCAGTCAGTCATGGATTAAAAAAGACATGATCGCCCAAACGTGCATCACGTGTAACGCTTAACTGACTCAGTCGTAATTGGTATGGCCAGACATGCTTGTTAACCATTACACCACGACAGAAGAACCCAAATGATTGTCCAGTCTTGGATTGAAAGAGACATGATCGTCCAAGCGTATATCACGCATGACACTTAACTGACTGACTGTTTAAATACATTAATTAAAGAACAAAAAAGGTACCTCGGCGTGATGTAGTGGATAACAAGCTTGAATCATTATAATTGAGTAGTAAGTTTGATCCTCACTGGGTGACCTCTACTTTAAGATTGTGCCGCAACTAAGCTGTGCTTAAAAAATCACAATTCAAGAAAGGATGTCGGTTTCGAACAACTTAATAAATATCACGTCTGGTGTTATTAATGTAAACTGTAGAAGTGATTCTTCACTTGCGTGTTCTTTTTTCACTTCGGGGTTCACCAGTGTAGAAGTAGGGAGGTGGTTAATGTTTATGAAATTGGCCTTGTGTCAAACATAACCAATCTTCTTACAACTTACAGGTTTTATCCAGAAGGTTATCAAATGGTGTGGATTTGTAGAAAAATAAAAGTATACTTTCCGTATGGTTATATAAAAAATTAATAATAGAATAAAATAACATGAATTGGTAGAAGTTAATGTTCAGTGAGAAACAGTATTAAGAAGTTAAGGGTATCAAGAGTTCGCAGTAGTAACTTGCAAGAGTGAATTTATGTGTACGTAGGCAGGAATGTATATATGTATGTATATATGAGCGTTTATTGTTGGGTAGGATTATCTTTGAAGTTATCACTCAGGGGAATGGTGAAAAGGAAGGAAGTGAGAGGTGAGCGGTGAGAGAAAAAAATAGAGACAATAATAATAACGATCGCTTGACGTTGTCCAAGGATGTGTTAATTACTCTTGTCTTCTTTTCTCTCTGGCGACAGTCGAAACTTGACCGTCTTTTATTTCGTTTCTGGGGCTCGGAAAGGTCATTTGAGAATTCACTAAAGGATGTGATTCTGGCCTTTTCATTGTACGACAAACAAACTTTGCGTCGGCTTGCGAAAAGGGTCCGTAAAAAGAATTTGTTTCTGATAAATAAAGATTATTTGAATTTTGTTCTTGTTTCTGTTTTTTTTCTTTTTATGTTTCCTAGTTTTCTATTGGCCGAAAAACATTTCTTATCGAGGTGTGAAATTTCACGAGTTTTGTTTTGGATTCACTTTTGCATGTGTGCTAAACAAGGTTTTGTAAATTCAAGTAAATTCGTTTATTTCTAACAAAATCAATGAGTCAGTGCTTAGCATTTGAATTTTTAATGTAGATCTTGTTTTGTTCACTAATCCAAAATAAATATTTGTTGACAAATGGTTAATTTAAAACAATTCCAGATAAAAATTATTGTCCATTCTAGTTCAACAATTTTAGTTCCTGACTTGTCTATCTGTCTGCCTTTTGCAAACAGAGAGGTTTTCTTTTTAACTACGTACCTTCACTATTTTGCGGGAAAACAGCATAGCGTAATGAAAAAGGCCACAAACTTAACGAAAATTAAGTTTTAATCTCGAAATGTTGACGTTATTATTAAGATAAAAGATCAAAGTATTTTCTAATTATTTTTTGAAATTTTTTAATATTTTCTAACACGTTCGAAATTTTGGTTAAAATCTTCTTTTGTTTACGTCATCGCCGTGGCTAACTTTTAACACTGATTTTTTTGTGCCTATTTTAGCGTTGAAAACACCAGTCTGCCGTAGAAAGCAATGGCAACAAAATGGCATAAAGTGGGGGATCATTTTTCAATTGTTATGAAGTAATAAACTGATCCCTCACTAATTATACTTAATATAATAATGTAATATAATCAACCTCTTCTCCCTCCAGCTATGAGTTAAATAATAGGACAGATTGGGTTCTATAGCCTTGGCTGGCAACCAATCTACAGCAGAAAGCAATGGCAACCTACTGCGGGATAATCTTCTGCCAGGTAAGTCATGTCTCTTTCGAGACATTTTCGCCCAAAGCGTGTATCACGTATGGCACTTAACTGACTGACTGAATATAATAGTTGGAAACATAATTAAAATTCTACTGGGCATAAAGTGGAGGATCGGTTGTCTATTATTATGAAGTAATAAACTGATCCCTCACTAATTATACTTAATATAATAATGTAACATAATCTATCTCTTCTCCCTCCAGCTATGAGTTAAATAATAGGACAGATTGAGTTCTATAGCCCTGGCTGGCAACCAATCTACCGCAGAAAGTAATGGCAACCTACTGCGGGATAATCTTCTGCCCAGTCAGTCATATCTCTTTAGAGACATAATCGCCCAAAGCGTGTGTCAAGTATGGCACTTAACTGACTGACTGACCATAATGGCAGTTCCGATAAATAAGCGACAGAACGGCACTCACCGAACAATCCTGGACTCGTACCTCTGTGAGTTTATGTGGCGGCAGAGACCGCAAGGTGCTGATCCCTTTCTTTAAATTCTTTCCGACATAAATAATAATAAAGAGAGAACTCCGATCTGTTTAAAAAGTAACGAGAAACTGATCTCTCCTCTGACCAAAACCTGGTGGCTCAGTCATACTTTTTTCACTGGAATCTGTTCAAAAGTACCTGGAAAATGATTTCACCTCTGACCGAAATATGCTCGCTTATTCACACTTGGCTCAATAGATTCTGCCAAAAAGTGTCAACTGATCTCTTTTCTGACCAAAAACTGGGTGGCTTATTTATAGATTGCTCAAGGGAATATATCAAAAAGTAAGTAACAACGGATCTCTCCTGTGACCGAAACTTAGTTGCTAATTCATACTATGCTCAATACAATAGGTGACAAAAGCAGGTGACAAATTATCTCGACATTGACCGAAACCTGGCTGCTCATTCATACCTTGCTCTATGGAATCTGTCCAAAAGTAAATTGCACCTGATCTCTCCTCTGACTGAAACTTTGTGGCTCATTCATTCCCTTACGCAAAGGAATCTTTCCAAAAGTAGCTGACAACTGATTTCTCCTCTGTTTGAAACGTGGTGGCTCATTCATAGCTTGCTCACGGAAATCTGTCCAAATGTAACTAGCAACTCGTCTCTTCTTATTCTGGCTGGAAAATGGTGGCTCATTCATACATTACTCAAGAGAATTTGTTTGAAAGTAACTGCCATCTGATCTCTCCTTGACCGAAACCTAAGTGGGTAATTTTCAATGCAATCTGACAAAAGATGACTGGTAGTAGATTTCACGTCTGACTGAATCATAGTCGTTCATTCATCTCTTGCTCAAGAGAATCTGTAAAAACAAAAAAAACTAGCCACGGATCTCTTCACTGATCTCTTTACTGACCGTAACCTGGTGGCTCATTCATAGCTTGTTCAAAGGAATCTCTCGAAAAGAAAGTGGCAACTGATCTCTTCTATGGCCGTAACCTAGTGGCTCATTAATAGCTTGGTCAAAGGAATCTCTCGAAAAGAGAGTGGCAACTGATCTCTCCTCTGACCGTAAACTGGTGGATCATCCATAACTTGATCAAAGGAATCGCTCGAAAAGAAAGTGGCAACTGATCTCTCTTCTGACCGTAACCTAGTGGCTCATTAATAGCTTGGTCAAAGGAATCTCTCGAAAAGAAAGTGGCAACTGATCTTTCCTCTGACCGTAAACTGGTGGATCATCCATAGCTTGATCAAAGGAATCGCTCGAAAAGAAAGTGGCAACTGATCTCTTTTCTGACCGTAACCTAGTGGCTCATTAATAGTTTGGTCAAAGGAATCTCTCGAAAAGAAAGTGGCAACTGATCTCTCCTCTGACCGTAAACTGGTGGATCATCCATAGCTTGATCAAAGGAATCGCTCGAAAAGAAAGTGGCAAATGATCTCTTTTCTGACCGTAACCTAGTGGCTCATTAATAGCTTGGTCAAAGGAATCTCTCAAAAAGAAAGTGGCAACTGATCTATTTTCTGACCGTAAACTAGTGGCTCATTAATAGCTTGATCAAAGGAATCTCTCGAAAAGAAAGTGGCAACTGATCTCTCCTCTGACCGTAAACTGGTGTATCATCCATAGCTTGATCAAAGGAATCGCTCGAAAAGAAAGTGGCAACTGATCTCTCTTCTGACCGTAACCTAGTGGCTCATTAATAGCTTGGTCAAAGGAATCTCTCGAAAAGAAAGTGGCAACTGATCTCTCCTCTGACCGTAAACTGGTGTATCATCCATAGCTTGATCAAAGGAATCGCTCGAAAAGAAAGTGGCAACTGATCTATCTTCTGACCGTAACCTAGTGGCTCATTAATAGCTTGGTCAAAGGAATCTCTCGAAAAGAAAGTAGCAACTGATATCTCCTCTGGCCGTAAACTGGTGTATCATCCATAGCTTGATCAAAGGAATCGCTCGAAAAGAAAGTGGCAACTGATCTCTCTTCTGACCGTAACCTAGTGGCTTATTAATAGCTTGGTCAAAGGCATCTTTCAAAAAGAAAGTGGCAACTGATCTGTTTTCTGACCGTAAACTAGTGGCTCATTAATAGCTTGGTCAAAGGAATCTCTCGAAAAGAAAGTGGCAACTGATCTCTCCTCTGACCGTAAACTGGTGTATCATCCATAGCTTGATCAAAGGAATCGCTCGAAAAGAAAGTGGCAACTGATCTCTCCTCTGACCGTAAACTGGTGTATCATCCATAGCTTGATCAAAGGAATCGCTCGAAAAGAAAGTGGAAACTAATCTCTCTTCTGACCGTAACCTAGTGGCTTATTAATAGCTTGGTCAAAGGAATCTCTCAAAAAAGAAAGTGGCAACTGATCTGTTTTCTGACCGTAACCTAGTGGCTCATTAATAGCTTGGTCAAAGGAATCTCTCGAAAAGAAAGTGGCAACTGATCTCTCTTCTGACCGTAACCTAGTGACTCATTAATAGCTTGGTCAAAGGAATCTCTCGAAAAGAAAGTGGCAACTGATCTCTCCTCTGACCGTAAACTGGTGTATCATCCATAGCTTGATCAAAGGAATCGCTCGAAAAGAAAGTGGCAACTAATCTCTCTTCTGACCGTAACCTAGTGGCTTATTAATAGCTTGGTCAAAGGAATCTCTCAAAAAGAAAGTGGCAACTGATCTGTTTTCTGACCGTAACCTAGTGGCTCATTAATAGCTTGGTCAAAGGAATCTCTCGAAAAGAAAGTGGCAACTGATCTCTCTTCTGACCGTAACCTAGTGACTCATTAATAGCTTGGTCAAAGGAATCTCTCAAAAAGAAAGTGGCTACTGATCTCTTTTCTGACCGTAACCTAGTGGCTCATTAATAGCTTGGTCAAAGGAATCTCTCGAAAAGAAAGTAGCAACTGATATCTCCTCTGACCGTAAACTGGTGTATCATCCATAGCTTGATCAAAGGAATCGCTCGAAAAGAAAGTGCCAACTGATCTCTCTTCTGACCGTAACCTAGTGGCTTATTAATAGCTTGGTCAAAGGAATCTCTCAAAAAGAAAGTAGCAACTGATCTGTTTTCTGACCGTAAACTAGTGGCTCATTAATAGCTTGGTCAAAGGAATCTCTCGAAAAGAAAGTGGCAACTGATCTCTCCTCTGACCGTAAACTGGTGTATCATCCATAGCTTGATCAAAGGAATCGCTCGAAAAGAAAGTGGCAACTGATCTGTTTTCTGACCGTAACCTAGTGGCTCATTAATAGCTTGGTCAAAGGAATCTCTCGAAAAGAAAGTGGCAACTGATCTCTCCTCTGACCGTAACCTAGTGACTCATTAATAGCTTGGTCAAAGGAATCTCTCAAAAAGAAAGTGGCTACTGATCTCTTTTCTGACCGTAACCTAGTGGCTCATTAATAGCTTGGTCAAAGGAATCTCTCGAAAAGAAAGTGGCAACTGATCTCTCCTCTGACCGTAAACTGGTGGATCATCCATAGCTTGATCAAAGGAATCGCTCGAAAAGAAAGTGGTAACTGATCTCTCTTCTGACCGTAACCTAGTGGCTCATTAATAGCTTGGTCAAAGGAATCCCTCGAAAAGAAAGTGGCAACTGATCTCTCCTCTGACCGTAAACTGGTGGATCATCCATAGCTTGATCAAAGGAATCGCTCGAAAAGAAAGTGGCAACTGATCTCTCTTCTGACCGTAACCTAGTGGCTCATTAATTGCTTGGTCAAAGGAATCTCTCGAAAAGAAAGTAGCAACTGATCTCTTCTCTGACTTAAACTTAGTAGAGCGTACATACCTTGGCCAATGGAATTTGTCAAAAAATATATAGTACTTGATGCCTCCTGGCCTAAACCTGATGGCTCACTAGGAGGTAGAGCATAGAAATCTGTTCAGGAATAACTGGCTACTAATCTCTGACTGAAACCTGGTGGCTCATTCATACATTTCTCAAGTGAATCTCTCCAAAAATATCTGCTATCTGATCTTTCTATTAACTGAAACCTACTCAGTTCGTACCTTGCTCAATGGAATCTGTCTAATTGTATCTGCCGACTGATCTCTCCTCTGACCGAAACCTGATGGCTTATTCATACCTCGCTCAATGGAATCTGTCATTACCATCTGATCTATCCTCAATGGAATCTGTCATTATCATCTGATCTATCCTCTGACAGAAATTTAGTGGTTCATTCCGACATTGCTCAATGGAATCTGTCCAAAAGTAACAGAATTAGTAGTTGTAATATTAACTCTTTCCTTATAAAGAAACATTTCGTATTCTTCACCTGTTTACACTGTGCTGGTGAAATTTATGAAATTATGTTTTTGAAACAAATTTTCAAAGAAACAGTTATCATTCTTTTCCTACATTGATAGGTGTTTCCTTTCTAATTTTTTCTTTGACGTAGTGCGGGACTTGCTACTGATCTCACCTTTGACCAAAACCTAGTGGCTCATTCATACCTTACTCAAGGGAATTTCTTCAAAATTATTTGCCATATGATCTCTCTTTTGAGCAAAACCTGGTCAGTTCATACCTTTCTCAAGGGGATTTCTTCAAAATTATCTGCCATATGATCTCTCTTTTGAGCAAAACCTGGTTAGTTCATACCTTTCTCAATGGATCTTTATTATGACATTATTTTCTTTTAGAATTACTTGCGATTTCCATTTCTGTTGTTGCCGCTGTTGGTTGTCTTTAAATGATGTGGGTTTTTTGTTATTTACTACAGTTCTTTGTGGTTTTTGTTTTCTGGTAAAAGAGTAATGGATAAGTAGATATAAACAGAATGAGTCAGTAATAGTAATATTAGCCATTTTCTGTATGCGAAAACATTTGGCATTTACCAACAGATCTGCTTTCAGTTAAAATCTATAAAAAATTTCGCTTAAAATAGTTTTCAGAATTACAGTTTTCTCAAGTCCACTAAATGCGCCTTGTAAGACTGATAGGTGTTGGAGGTTGTTGGCTGATTTGCTTTTATGGCATATCAACCTCGGCGGGTCATTAATTGCCAACTAAACTTTTATTTATTTATTGCTGGTAATACCTTTTTCTTTCAACAATTTATTGTTGTTTTTATATAAGTTTTTGTGTATAGTAATACTTTTTTCTTTTTGAGTATCAAGATTCATTGGGATTTGTTTTTTTTAAGGGCACAGTCCCCAAGTCCTACCCTTGTTATTTAACCCATAACTGGAGGGAAGGGACGAATTAATACCTTTCCCAAGGGTACCAGTGCTTAAGTGAATGCAGGGTATTCAACTGGAATTCGAACTCGGCTCACCGATTTCTCTTTCCGAGCCGATATCCACTGCACCACAACGCACATCCGTCACTATACGCTTACAGCACCTGGTATTTCCAAGCGGTTACCCATCTAAGTACTAACCAGGCTCAACGTTGCTTAACTTCGGTGATCGAGCGAGAACCGGTGTATTCAACGTGATATGGCCGTAAGCGCACACATCCGTCACTAAACGCTTACAGCACCTGGTATTCACAAGCGGTCACCCATCTAAGTACAGACCAGGCTCAACGTTGCTTAACTTCGGTGATCGAGCGAGAACCGGTGTATTCAACGTGATAGGCCGGAAGCCGGTGGTGGGGGTAAATTCCTTTTTAACTTTTTGTTTAAAATATTGTGGAAAGTCAATATTTTGATCGGCAGCTGGGATACAGTCACTTTCTCACCGGCGCAATGTGGCTTCCCTGTGTCTCTTCTACAAATACTTTCACGGCTTCTGCTCCGATCAACTTAGCTCACTGGTATCCCCTATATATGAATTTACTCGAGCCACAAGATTTACGAACCAATAAATTGTAAACACAAATTCTACTCCAGCAGCTTCTTTTCTCGAACTTTCCGCCTGTGGAATTCTCTTCCGTTTACTTGCTTTCCCGACATCTACAATCTCCAAGAATTCAAATGTAAGGTCAATAGTCAACTCCTATCTCACTAACCTGCATCGTCTCTCTCATGCTCATTTCTCCGTCCACTTTACTCTCATCAGTATTCTCACCCTTCTCTTACCCACTTCCTGATACCCCCTGTAAACTGTCACTCTTTCTCACAACTTTCTTTCTATGTAGCCCCCTGCTCAACAGTGGCAGTAAAATGCCCTGCTTGGGGCGACACGATTACAAAAAGGAAAAAAAGTAATCATTTTTTCTTTGGGTTTATCGTGCTTTCCCTTTTAACTGTTACCGTTGCTGAAAGTCCTCAAATGATACGGTTTCTCTTATTTGGTACAGTGATTGTTTAGCGTCAGTCTACGAGGTTTGAAGAAGGATGATACTCGCTAGGACCTACGGATTTCATTCGCTCGAAACCATCTGAAAAAGCGAAACGTAGCGAATTTGGCCGAAATTCGAACTCGGCTCGATTTTTTTTTCTGTGCTTGATAACCATCTTTGTACCCTCATATGTATTTTTCGTGAAATAATTAGAAAATAAAAATCATGTGAAAGATTCCAAACCAAATTTGATTCCTCGGAGGCAGCAAAAACAGTTATGAGAAGAATTTGGGTTAAATGTTATTAATGTAATAATAACTTCTCCCTTGTATGTAATTGCCTACGTACGAAATAAAAGGGATGAATGCAACAGATACAAATTTTTTCCGTTTCCGTTTATTATTATTATTATTATTATTATTATTATTATTATTATTAAATTTCAAGCGCCTCTGATATTGACGTTAAACAATGAAAGGAGGCATCAAAAGACCCCGCTAATTATTTTCATCCAACTAAATCAATTTATGCTACGTCATCTGCGCGTGGACTACGCATGTGCAATTATCAGCGCATACTGAAATCTTAATTTGTTTGAAACAAGCACAAATAAAGCCATTACTTGTAGACACGACAAAAACTCATTACAAAATGGAACAATATTATTGGGTAGCCTAAAATTTGGTACTTTTACGTCGTTGGAGAGTATTTCAATTTATTTTCAAAAAACGTCATAAAAAAAGTGTCAAAGATGTTGCCTATTTGCGTCCTTAAATAAAAAGATTCTAATATTGACAATTTTTGCCACACATTTTAAAAAATTATGTTGTTATCATTATCATTCACATGACCGGCTTGAGACTCTTAGGGTCGCTTCTCATCTAATCACCTGACTTGTCCCCTCTACATATCTAGGTTGGAAGCCGGAGAGTTGATTATTCATGCAATGAGTGCATTGTTGGGCAAATAGACCTGGTGATGTCCATCCCTTTCAAGGTCAACAACAGCCAATGTCCTTCACCTTGATGGGTCGCCATCTTAACGGATATATGTCCGTTGATTCCATTGAGGTTGAAGGAAAATTCTCCATTTTAACTCTTGACTCCACTCTAGGAAGTCGGTCAGTCAGTCAGTTAAATGCCATCCGTAATACACGCTTGGTCGAAAGATACATGACTGGCTGGGCAAGATTTTATCCCGAAGTAGGTTGCCATTACTTTCTGCGGTAGACTGGTTGCCAGCCAAGGCTATAGAACCCAATCTATCCTATTATTTAACCCATAACTGGAAGGAAGAGACGGATTAATACCTTTCCCAAGGGTATGCATGCGTAACTGAATGCAAAGAATTCAACTGGAATTCGAACTCGGCTCCCCGAGTCGATATTCACTGCACCACAACGCACATCCAGTCTAGGAATACCTCTGCGTAATAATGCCTTGCATCATCGCACTGGTTCAGTCTACCCCATTTCGCTAGATTGCTTTTCAACCTAAAAGCACATGCGTTTGCCCTTTGACAGCTTTCGTTTATAATCTTACTGAGTTTATAGCGCTTTGCTTCACCAGAAGAGCCTGAATGAAGAATCGGTTTAGTCACCGATAAAACAATCATGTGACAGATACTAGAAGGTTACATGGTACCAGTATCAATCGCAGAATGACCTGACATAACAGCCTTTTAATAGTAATGAAAAAATAGTCACTTGAAAAACTATTCAGAAATGTTTTATCTTAATAAAATTATTATTTCCTAATAAGGCGTTTCGTTGGTTTCAGCTTTTTTAATCATTTCACACAAAACATGGCGATAAAGCCACTGAGACGAAAAGATATGAACGAATATCAGAAAAAGAAAAACAGGGGAGAGAACAAGAATTAAGAAAACTGATGATGATGAATGATATCGCCTTTAAATCTTTGAAGATCAAAGCTGACAGGAAAGCAAGAAGGCGAGAAATGTGAGAGGAGAAAGTCTCAGCATAGAACTTACGGTTTCATCTACTTTCAACAGTAAAATGATGAGCTCTAACTGCCAATTTAGTACTGCTCTTGAATTCGTATACTCAAGGTACCAAAGAGGAAATTTCATAAGAACAGTTACCATGAAAGTATTTATAGAAACGACACAGGGAAGAAACTTTTTGGCGTTGTGTAAGTGACTAAAGCCGAGACGCCATGTCAGGACCAATAATATTGCTGATTTTTCTTTGAATTTTATCAAGAATCTCTAAATATACAACAGGATCACTGAACCATATATGGCAGCAATATGTAAAGTAAGGAACTTTGTCTGTGTGTGTGTGTGTGTGTGTGTGTGTGTGTGTGTGTGTGTGTGTGTCTGTGTGTGTGTCCGTTACCTATAGACTCCGAAACAGCTGAACCGATTTTCTTGAAAATTTACACAATTGTACTTTAAGCGTCTGCGAGTGTTCTTAGCTAGGTTTTGTGTCGAGGTACCCCCGATAAATATCGAAAATCAATAATCGAAAAATCGGGTTATAGAAGGAGTAGTCCGATTTTAATCAAATTTGATACACTCATAGACAAAGACATAAGAAACGATATTCAGAAGTTTCAAGATTGCAGTTCTTACAATAGTGCAGAAAATCGATAATATGTATATAATATATAAAAGGCAAGATGTTTGTGTGTGTGTCTCTTTATCTGCCTGTATGTCTGTATGTTTTCAGCACTTTTATTTTAGTTTTTGCTTCGGGTTTGGCTCTAAGTAGGTATAATTGTAGTTCTTAGTCTCAGCCATGATACCATTTACTCAGAGGACTTATTTAGCCTTCAAAATTCAGTTTACGACGAAAAAACTTATTTGATATCTATACCAGGAAATCAAAATTTGACTTACATGCATTCATTTTTCTTTCAGTCTACAGTTTCACTTTAATTGGAAACAACTATTGCTTTTTAGTCTTTCGTGCCAACGTCCAAAGAGTCTGAGCTCCAGGACCATGGATTAGTATTAAAGCTTTCATTATACCCAAGCAACACAGGGCTATATATTGCTAGTAAAAGAAAGATTTGAGAGAAAAAAATGTCTAGCATGACACAGTGAACGAACTTTCTAAAAAAGAAGACCAAACAATGAATTCAGTATAATCTTTTTCTTTCATGTCAGCCAAGAAGGCGCAACGTAACACTCTCCTGTGGTTAGTATCGACCATGCTGATGGAAGGCAGAAAGAGATCTTTCATGTGATTCATAAACAGAAGCATTAATTTAGGGCTCCTTAAAACCAAGAAACCATTCCTTGCCCCAGTTAACAATAGACTGCATTTATAAGTGGAGAATGTACCAAGACAGATCGTTAATACAGGGTATCTATGAAGTTCGTGTGCACTTTAAAAACATTTTATAACTTTATTTGTATTTGAGATAGAAATAATTTGTAAAATGAAATAGAAAGAAGTAAATCTATATTTTCGAAGGTTTATTGAAATTTTATTTAAGTTTCCACATGTCCTCTATCATTGGCAATACAAACGATAATACGATTTTACAGTTTGCCAACTGATTTACAGTAATGCCTGAAATCACATTAGATATTTTAGCTTTCAAATCTTTTATATATATATATATATATATATATATATATATATATATATATATATTTTATATATATTTATTCATTTATTTATTTTGCCATATATATATATATATATATATATATATATATATATATATAGAGTCGCCGACTGACGCCATTTCGGTCGGGTTTCAATCCTGGATCAAAAGCAATCGGAGTCTAACCGTACTGATGAGCTGTGATACGGCGAAACAGATCTGTCTGCGGATGACAATATATATATATATATATATAAGTATAGTGTAGGTATGGATGGAATAGTATTCTGTATCCAAAGAGACACTATTCTTAAAAAAGTGCTCAATAAAAAGTAGAGCTAATAATATTTATTTAAAAATTATAACATGAATATGTTATCATATCTTTACAAAAGTAGCTATTTGGTTTCGACACTACCTGTGATTTATCAAGTGATGAAATAAAGTTCATCACTTGATAAGACACAAGTAGTGTCGAAGCAAAATAGCTACTTTTGTAAAGATATGATAACATATTCATGTTATGGTTTCTGAATAAATATAAGTCTGCCTTCTTCTACTGTGCGCCATGGCCCAGAGGTAGAACCACCGACTGACGTCACTTCGGTCGGGTTTCAATCCTGGGTTAAAAGCAATCGTAGTCTAACTGTACTGATGAGCTGTGATACAGCGAAACAGATCTGTCTGCGGATGACTATGTATATATATATATATATATATATATATATATATATATAGTAAGCAGACAAAGTGAAAACACTACGTACCATAATGCTCGGGTGTAATGAAAGCTTTAAAACTAATCCATTGTCCTGGAGCACAGACTTTTTTTCTGTTTATTAAAAGCAAAATTTAGGGCTATTTAAGAATTTTAAGTGATCAATTTCACCTTCTTGTTCAGAAGCTGTTTTCGGAAGATAATGCCTCCTTTTACGACGATAAGGCACCCATTCATACTGCTAAAGATGTAGCTGAATGGCACGAGGAACATTATAGTGAAATAGAACATCTTATCAGGCCACTACAGTCCCCAGATCCCAACATCATTGAACATTTATGGTTCATTTTAGAAAAACAAGTAAAAAGTCGATATCCTATGCTATCATCATTGAAAGAATTGAAATTTTAGCTAAAGAATAAATAAAAATTCCTCTAGAAACAATTCAAATTTTGTACGAGTCGATACCACGCAGACGTCAAGCTGTAAATACTGCCAAAGGCGATCCTATCCCATATTGAAATAAATAAATTTGCTTGAAATTATTTCGTCCATCCTCTCTCTCTCTCTCTCTCTCTCTCTCTCTATATATATATATATATATATATAGGGGATGTGTATGTGCGTGTAATTAACTTTTTCTTTATCTTTAACTGTATCTTTAATTTGCTTGAAATTATTTTCATCCCTATATATATATATAAAATTCTCTCTCTCTCTCTCTCTCTGTGTGTGTAGTTTTTCTTTCTTTATCTCTGGATATTTTTACTTTAACTGTATCGTTTTTTAAAAAGGTATTATTAATATATTTCAACAGAAATAAAAAAAAACTATTTTGAAATGAGCAAAATTACATATCTAAACTCATATAATAAATGGAACTTTGTCTGTGTGTGTCTGTGTGTGTCTGTGTGTGTGTGTCCGTTACCTATAGACACCGAAACGGCTGAACCGATTCTCTTGAAAATTTACACATTTGTACTATAAATGTCTGCGAGTGTTCTTAGCTAGGTTTTGTGTCGAGGTACCCCCGATAAATATCGAAAATAAAAAAAAAAAGGGTTATAGAAGGAGTGATCCGATTTTAATCAAATTTGATACACTCATAGACAAAGACACAATATTCAGAAGTTTCAAGGTTGCAGTTCTTACAATAGTGCAGAAAATCGATAATATATATATATATATATATATATAAGGCAAGATGTTTGTGTGAGTGTCTGTTTATCTGTCTGTATGTTTGTATTTTTTTCAGCCCTTTTATTTTTGTTTTTGCTTCGGGTTTGGCTCTAAGTAGGTATAATTGTAGTTCTTAGTCTCAGCCATGATAAAATTTACCCAGAGAACTTATTTAGCCTTCAAAATTCAGTTTACGACGAAAAAAACTTATTTGATATCGATTCCAGGAAATCAAAATTTGATTTACATCCATTCATTTTTCTTACAGTCTGCGGTTTCGCTTTAATTGGAAACAACTATTGCTTTTTGGTCTTTCGTGGCAACGTCCAAAGATGAGGTTAGATTTAGCTATTTCGACAGTAAAAGGGTGGGACCTTAATGCCAGTCTAGTAGCACGTGTAAATATTTGTGGTCGAGGAACCAGAGAAAAATGTCGTCAGAGCAGTTGCCATGAAAATATTTTTAGAAAAGACAGAGAGAAACCACATGAAGTTGGTGAGAAAATGACTGAAGGTGGGCTGCCGAGTCACTGATCGATTATATTATATATATATATATATATTTTAATTCAGATACTTCAATCCAAGGGAAAAAAGCAGGAAGGTAAATTCCAAAAACCCGATCCTAATTAGTATTAAACATTTTATTTTAATATTAAAAAATGATACAGGAAGAGAGCTCCATGTAATAAAATGTTACAGAGCAAATATAAATTAAAAAAGGATTAATTCAATGATGTTGGATGATCATTTCGATATGAAAATCCCCACGGGGGATAGCACATCACCTCAGCAACAGAAACTCTGAAAGGCTTTCTGAAAGGATTTTTCTGTTGCTGAGGTGATGTGTTATCCCCCGTGGGGATTTTCATATCGAAATGATCATCCAACACCATTGAATTAATCCTTTTTTAATTTACATATATATATATATATATATATATACTAGCAGTATAGTCCGGCATTGCTCGGGTGTAATGAAAGCTTTAAAACTAATCCATGGTCCTGGAGCTCAGACTCAGCCTAAAGAATATTTGTGTGAAGTTTGGTAAGAATTGGATAAAAATTGTGGATTTGTATTAAGGACATTCAGACAGATAAACAGACACACACACCCAAACATCTTGCCTTTTATATATATATATATATATATATATATATATATATATATATATATATATCGATTTTCTGCACTATTGTAAGAACTTCAACCTTGAAACTTCTGAATATCGTTTCTTATGTCTTTGTCTATGAGTGTATCAAATTTGATTAAAATCGGACCACTCCTTCTATAACCCGATTTTTTCGATTATCGATTTTCGATATTTATCGGGGGTACCTCGACACAAAACCTAGCTAAGAACACTCGCAGATGCTTATCGTACAACTATGTAAATTTTCAAGAAAATCGGTTCAACCATTTTGGAGTCTATAGATAACTGATACACACACACACACACACACACACACACACACACACACACAAAGTTCCATTTATAAATAAGTTAAGATTAAGATAAGACATATATATATATATATATATATATATATATAGACAAAGGCCAAGCAAGACAGAGAGAGGAGAGGAGAGAGTGAAAGTACTGAAGGTAGGAGTTGAAAAGCCGAATTCGAAAATCTGTTAAGATTGCTTACGTTTGCTCAGCATTAAGGCCCTACATTTGCCTGCGTGTTGTTCTGTCACTAGTTATTTTGAAGTTATTTGTCGGAAAATTAAATCACTGATTCTTTTTTTGGTCAAATATATCCTCTTTATTCTCATAATCAACACCTTCAACCACCTCCTCTTTTATCATTATCACACATCATTCATTATAACCGCTTTAACAGTAACCCTCTACCTTGAGGGGCCGAAGTGAGCATTGTACTGAAAAAATTAGCAAAAATATCATATACATGTTTATGCCATTCGCAAGGAAGCTTCGAAGCATAGTGGTCGGTAAGCCCGTCTTGTAGACCAATTCGTTCGTATAACGAGTTCAAACCTCAGTGATTGCCTCACTTCTATGGCCTTTTGTCCTATTTTGCTAATCCTAGTAAATAACTATTATTGCTAAGATAAATTCAGTCACCCAGTTATGACTCACGCTTGTGTGTGTGTGTGTGTGTGTGTGTGTGTGAAAGATGGAGTGAAAGAGAGAAAGAGAGAGAGAAAAAGAGAGATACAAGGCCCATCCCTAACCTAATTTTCCCCTCTCACGAAACACTAATTTTGATTTACTGATTAATCATCCTTGCTAAAGCAAGTTCAATTCCCTCCTCATATTACTAAGAGAAAGCAACAAATATCCAAATTATTTTTCCTAATTACGTTGAAATTTTGCTTTTGGGAATGAGTGTTTGTGTAAGCTATGGGCGAAAGAGGGATAAGCGGACTGTATTATCATATAACGTGATATCTTGGGAGTATATAACTGTAATCTTAGATATATGGAACTATTGCTTTTGTTCACATGCTTTTGAAGCAGGACAAAGCATGACTGCTACACCTCGACAATGCACTTGCCCACAACGTCCTGGGCATCCGAGAGTTCCTGATCGAAAAGTTTACTGCTTAACTCGCCCATGGTCGATTAAAAATCTCGCAATGAAAAAGGAAATCTGATTATTTTACAACCCAAAAGTATGCCATTGAAGATTCACAAGTTACGTAGAATAACCTACAATTACATTATTGAACTCTTGGCTTTTAAACATTTAATTGTAAACATTTGATTAATTAACACTTCCAGAGTGGAGCCAAAATGTCTAAATTTTTAGAAACTCACATTTTTTTTAATCATTTCACCCCGAGCAAGGCATTCCACTGCCACTATTGCGCAGGGAGTTACATATATATATATACAACCTTTGACATTTCAATCACCCGATCAACTCAAACGATTGAAAACTTAATTGGGCGATTAAAGTTTATTGCTTTACTCGCCGGCGGGTCGATTAAAAACCTTGCAATGAAAAAGGAAATCTGATTCTTTTACAACCCAAATGTTGAAGATTCACAAGTTACTTTACCTTACAATGACATTATTGAACTCTTGGTTTTTATTGTCCCGGTCAGTGTAAACATTCGTTTAATTAATGCTTCTACAGTGGAGCCAAAATGTCTCTGTCGCCCAGATTAAAGCTCACTTAGAAAAATATTATTCTATATTTCCTCCCCACTTGCGAAAAGTAAACACGAACATTTGAAAGGACGAAAAAAAATACGCATACTTCTTTCAACCACGCACACAAAAACAAATTAATACAAGTAAGTAATTTTTTTATAGAAAGTCGTTGAGAATTTACGTACCGCCACTCAATTGTAAAAAAAAACAAACAAAAAAACAGTATATGTTATATGTTCAAACTTAATAAAAACAACGTTTTATTATCAAAATGTTTATGCTATTATTAAGAGGAAAGATCAAATTTTGATGTTATTTTTTAAAAGTTTTAATTCTTTCTAACAAGTTCGAAATTTCAGTTAAAAATTGTTTTTTTGTTTTCCGTCAGCGATTCACGCTATGGCGACTATTAAGAAAATGGAGTCGGTCGATTAAAATGATCTTGGGGCGAGTAAATTTTCCCTCGTTCTTGGCTGTCGGTCGAGTGATTTCACTTTCAAATCTCAAAGGCTGTATATATATATATATATATATACAAACCCTGATTGAGCACTCTGGAAGAATGGTAGACTTTGAAAAACAGCAGCTACCCTGGCATGTACACATCGCTCATTCACTAATGAATTAGAGCACTCTGGCTATTGGGCGGGTATAATGATAATATACATGCTAAAAAGTCTGCCTTCTTCTGCCATGCGCCCATGGTCCATCGCCACTTCGGTCGGGTTTCAATCCTGCGTTAAAAGCGCGCGCGCGCGTGTGTGTGTGTGTGTGTGTGTGTGTGTGTGTGTGTGTGTGTGTGTGTGTAAATTTAGAACATTTTTTCTATTTACCTAATCTTGATCTGTGTGACTTTTCCCAAGCTCAAGTAACCACTTTTTGAAGGCGGGGAGCCCTCAAGTGGGTCAAAACAACAGAGCTGAGGCCTAACCAAGAAGAATTTTTCCGGCAGTGCATAGAATCGTGGTAGAGAAGTATTGAAAAAAGCATTAGACTCGAGGAGAGTTACTTTGAAGGGGAAACCATATAGTTTGTTGTTTGGGACTGAAATAAATAAACTTGGGAGTATGTAATTTTAGATTTCAGCAACTATTGATTATCATCTAACACGATGTATAACTGTAACCTTAGCTCTCTGAAGGCATTGCTTTTTTCCTAGATTTCTGCAACTATTGATTATCATCTTATACAGCATATAACTGTAACCTTAGCTCTCTGAAGGCATTGCTTTTTTCACATGTTTTTGTGGCAGGACAATGCACCTGCCCACAGTGTCCTGTGCATCCGGCAGTCCTTGGCCGAGAACATAGCCATACTGGAATAACCTCTCTATTCCGCTGATCTTGCTCCGTGTGACTTTTTTTCTCTTCCTCAAACTCAAGGTTGTAATCAAGGAGGCCTGTTTTGATGAAGTGGAGATCATCAAGAGTGTCGTAATGACGGACTGGGGCATTCAAGAAGAATCCTTCCAATGGTGCATAGACGTGTGGCAGAAAAGAAAAAAAAACGCATTAAACTCAAGAGAGATTAACTCAGAAGCAGGACCATGTATTTTGTTGTTTAGAATTGAAATAAATTAGCCATTAGCAAAAATACAATGCACAAAAATGTAATAAACATACGTACACACGCACACATACATATCACATACTCTAACTTACTATACACCAGAACACACACACACACACACGCACACCCCCACCCACACACCCCCACCCACACACACACACACACACACACACACACACACACATATATATATATATATATATATATATATATATATACACATGTGATACCAGGAAAAGGTATGTATATATATATAAAATGAACACAGATGTAGGAAAAGATACAAGAACTATACGCACATAAACATGACACCACACACGCGAGAACACACGAGAACGAATACCGGATAGCAAAAAAAAAAAAAAATGTAAAACATGCCTCCAATTAAAGCAGATAGATACAACATCAGGTCGTAAAACGGCGTTCACTACCACTCTGACAAAGATGTGAAAATGCCAAATCCTGCTATCGGTCAACGCCCACATATATACACCATAAATTAAAGCAGACAGATATATCACCACTATCACTTTCACAAAGATGCGGAAAAGCCAAATCCTATTATCGGTCAATGCACACATAAATAAACCATAAACACACGCACACATACATGCAAACACACTTACAGGTACACACACACACACACACACACACACACACACACACACACACACACACACACACATTCACTCACTACAATTAACGACTGCAGTAGCAGCAAAAGACCATTCGTTGAAAGGTACGACGGGAAATCAAGCTCTCCTACCATTCTGAAGATGAGATTTTGATCTCTAATTATTAATGAAACAATAAATTGGTAATACCCAACTCCTGCTTTATCTTCGTTTATTTTGCTAAACGCATTGTTTTAGCCTTCAAATACCTACCCATACAGTGTTTGTAACACCAGTTCCGTTACTTTTCAGACCTACCTCGTAAATCTTAGTAAAATAATTCATGCATGGGTATGCGCATTCTAGCCGTATTTGGATAACGTTTACTGCAAGACGATCTAAAGGGTCTTACTAGGATTCAATATTGGTGGGTTCTGCCTTATCAACATAAGAACATCCTGTTGATGGCAGACAAAAAATACTTCGACAAGAGAGAAAGCAGAAATAGGAAGTAGGATGAAAAGACTAACTATCCATTGCAAGAGAAACCCCCGAGGAAACGATTTGGATATGTCCGAATAAAACGAGTCAGTTAAGTGCCATACGTGATTCACGCTTGGGCGATCATGCCTCGAAACAGACATGACTGACTGGGCAGAAGATTATCCCGCAGTAGGTTGCCATTGCTTTCTGCAGTAGACGGGTTGCCAGCCAGGCTATAGAACCTAATGTGTCCTGCCATTTAACTGATAGCTGGAATTAGAAGAAATAGATTATATTTCATTATTATATTTAGTTTAATTAAGGGGTATCAATTTATTACTTCATAACAATAGAAAACCGATTCCCCACTTTATGCCCAGCAGAGGTTTTAATCATGTTTCCAACTATTATATTCAGTCAGTCAGTTAAGTGCCATACGTGATACATGCTTTGGGCGATCGTGTCTCAAAAGAGACATGACTGACTGGACAGAAGATTATCCTGCAGTAGGTTGCCATTGCTTTCTGCGGTAGACTGGTTGCCAACCGAGGCTACAGAACCCATTCTGTCCTATTACTTAACCCATAACTGGAGGGAAGAGAGAGATTAATACATTTCCCAAAGGTATTTGTGCGCAAGTGAATGCAAAGATTGCAACTGGAATTTGAACTCGGCTTACCCGATTTGTCGATCCTAGTCGATATCCACTGCACCACAACGCACATCCTAAACAAGTACAGAAATTTAAATACCTGTGAAGAGCTACACCGAAATCCGAAGATGAATTGAAATAAAGAAATATACTTTTCAAAAGCTAAACAAAATATATATATATATAAAAAAAAACAGAAAAAAAATTGTTAAAAACAAAGAGAAGTGTGATGAACAGCGATATAATATCAATCCTTTTCCATGGTAATAGATATTGGACAATTTCTGCACAGATGAGGAGGAAACTGGGTAACAGAAATGTAGTTCTACGAAAGCATCATGAGAATTCCATACTGCTGTCATATATGGTCAGGCGCCTCTGCTGTTCGTATCAGTGTTCTCGACAGGCTCCAAAGGAAAATCTCTAATGTGATTGATCCCGACCTGGCAGCTCGACTCCAGGCACTTTCTCATCGGCGTGATATGGCTTCCCTCTGTCTCTTCTACAAATATTTTCATAGCTTTCATAGGAATTTAAATGCAATGTCAATACCCATCTCTTATCCATGTTCTTTTTTACATCACCCCGTATATCTTGTTCCTTTCCTTTCTCTCTACCTTCGCAATTGTTCCCATCCTTCTCTTGCTCTTTCTCTGACACCCCCTGTAATTGGCTCGTCTTTCTCTTCACTCTCCTCCTATCTTAATTTTTAGTCTTATTTAGCCCCCTGCGCATCAGTAGTAGTACCGCCTTGCTTGGGGTGAAACGGTTAAAAAAAAAAAAAGACGGACCCTGTAAATAATGAGGAAGTTTTGAGAAAAATGGTAACGAAAAGAACACTTAGAATCAGAAAACGGCAGATAAAATTTCTAAAACCCATAATTAAGAAAGAAGGCTTAGCGAATATGAGACTCTTGATACTGAAGGCAAAAGTTACAGAACCAAACACCGAGTAGCCTACCTAATGTGTTTGAGTAAATAAATGGGGGAACCGGAAGCTATAGGAATAGTAAGAAAAATAAAACATTGCTTAGAGCTACACACAATATGAAGTTGTGGAGGTCATAATTCTGAAAAGACATGACACACCATACAGAAAAAGAAAATTGAAACAAAAATAAGCTAGTACACAATTTTGCAACAATTTGTTCTTTTTTTACTGTCCCAGCAATTGCCATGTCTTCTCAGAGAAGCAACGCCATCTTTATGAATTAATTACCACCGGCGATAATAATTCTCAAATAATTTTCACCTCATGATTGAGTTAAATTTTTTCTATTACAGAATGTATTGTAAAACACCAGCGTGGCTCTTATTTAATTAAGTTCCTCAATATCCAACAAATCAGCCTGAAATCGGTTTCTTCATCACTTAGAATCTCATTAAAGATTGATTTGCTAGAAATTGCTGGGACGCTTACCGCCATTTCTGCGTGTTCTGCGCATGTCCTCTTTTATGGGCAATATTTTTTCAGACTGATCTAGAAAACTTTCAAAACTGTTTTATAGTGAACATAGCCGTGTCATTTAGTACGCATGCGTTTCACTCATAAATCAGAGAAAGAGAAACAAGAAAGGAAGAAATTCATTAACAATTGACAGAAAGGCGATCAATTTTTAGATGTGATTGTGTTAGCAGGAAAGGTATTGGTTTATATTAAATGCACACACATACACATTAACGAAGTACAATTCATAGTATTGAAACATGAAAACTTTTGTGTAGCGACGTAAAATATTTTTTATAATAATCACTTATAATAAAAACAGAATTCGAACTGGAATTTGAACTCGGCTCCCCGAGTTCGAATTCCAGTTGAATTTCCTTGCATTCACTTACGCGCAAATACCCTTGGGAAAGGTATACTTCTTTTGGTGTTTGAACATCCATCATTAGAATTTTTGTTCGGATGCGAAGAGAACAATAAAAAATTCAAATTTGAAAATAACTGTGAAAAGAATTGATAATTTTAAATGTTTTTAATTTATATTGAGTTTAAATAGCTCCAGAACTTTGTGAAAATAAAAAAAATTGTTTTAAAATCAGTTTAAAATATCTAAACTAGATATCTACGGAGTCTAGATTGCCTAGTCAAAGGAACAAAGCTTGACAACAAAGAATCCTATGAATGGATTGCTTTAATTGCAACCCAAGTTTCAACCTTACACGATATTCACACAACTTGGGCTCTTATATATATATATATATATATATATATATATATATATATATATATATTATATCGAGGTAGCAGATAATTATTTAAACATATACTGTTAAATATAAGAGACAATGAATGTCTGTTATGCTTAATCGTGAGCCGTTCTAAACATTGTATTTTGCTTTAATTTCAGGTGAAAATAAAGACAAAAATTGTCCAACATTTGGATAATTTTTTTAATTATTAAGTTGGTTCTAAGCTTTCGGTTCACATGAGTCATCTTCAGAGAGGTTACAGGAACGTTAACATAAAAATATCCACCATCAAAGACGATTTTATCTTGCGTTGACATAAAACTTTGCTAAGCAACGATAACAGTTACCAAATAGCGGACACAGTTCGTAAATTTGTTATGCGGTTCTATGACGTCACACCGCGTGAGAGATCGAAATGTTAACAGAACCATATATTTAAATGCAATGCAATTTTATGACCAAATTTAAACGTGATTTTATTAAATATGGGTTGTTTTAATTTAATGTATATGGCCTCCAGTATCAGAATATATATATATATATATATATATATATATGTGTGTGTGTGTGTGTGTGTGTGTGTGTGTGTGTGTGTGTGTGTAGAGAGAGAGAGAGAGAGAGAGATTAAATAAATTACAAACATTGTATATGTTTATTTTTAATAAAATCCGTTCATACTAACAGATAATAATTCACGTACTATAATTGAAAGATGTCAGAAATAAGCTGTAAAGTTGACAGATGTTATTATTATTCATTTCTCGATGTTCCCAAGTACTTTCAATCTTTTTCCGAGATCATCTTCAGAGGTGTGAGTCGTGATAGCAAAAAATAACCGCAAAACTGTGTTTTTAAAAATTACTGTAAATTTTCTTCTTGATTCAAATATAACGGTTGACAAAGTGCTTAGCTTTTATTACAACGTGACAATTATCCAAAATGGATTTCATTTAATAAACTTATTTCATCTGGCATGTCTAAAAGAAAATTTGCTGCCTAAATAAACAAACAAATATATATATATATATTATTTTTTTAGAGAGAGAGAGAGAGAGAGACAGCCAGACAGACAGACAGACAGACAGACAGAGAAGAAAATTTTAAAAAGTTCTTTCGGTGACTGGCGTGTGTATACACTACTTATATACAACACGTTAAAATTTCCCTTCTCCGATTACATGCGCCTATGGCTTAATGGGTAGCGACTTTGACTAGTAACAAATTTGTCGAGTTTCGATCCCGGCCAGAAGCAAGAGGATGTGTCTAGTCACACTGATGAAGTGCTATACAGCGAAACAGGCTTGTATGTAGATGATTCCTATATATAAATGCGACTGGTAAATTCCCAGCATTTTTGATTTTGCGCAAGTGCACTGTTTTTATTTTATTTTGTAGACTGCACATTATAGTTGAGTCAGTTGGGCATCATCTGTGATAAAATAAACACCATGACGCAATACGCTCCGCCAGAATTTTGGAAACAGCATGCTGCACTGCTTGACATTTGCACTGAATCTCCAGTACGAATATTTTATAATGTTTTGGTGTTAAGCTGAGGTCTGTGCAGAGGATATGGAAAGTGTTGGATGAGTCTAATGATGATTATGAAGGTACAATAGCTCATAAAACTCACTCTGATCGTTCTAGTAAGAAAAGAACTCTCGAATTTTTGGGTGAGGGTCTCAACACGGAGGCCTTCATCAAGTGTCTTGAGGAGGGAGTGCTATCCTGAATCAAGAGGGTGGCTACTGAAAGACCCTATGTTTGGCAAAAGGATTGCACCGTGTCGCACAAGCAGAGAGATCCAATCATGGCTGTCAGACTATTTCTGCAACCACATCAACCCTTACATTTGGCCAATTAACTCCCCAAACCGCAACACCCTTGAGTATTATGGGTGGAGTGCAGTTGAGCGAGACACCTTCAAAACTCTTTTTAACACCGAAGATGACATGAAGGCAATGATTATGTCTTCATTTACCAATTTAAATAAGAAGACCGTCCAGAAGAGTTGCAGGAGATTTCGAAGTTGTCTGGATGCCGTCGTTAAAATCAAGTTCGAGTTTATTGAATAAATTTATTCTTTAGTATTTTAAGATATTTTTGTGTAATTTTGGTAAATATATCTGTTCTGCCATTTATGGTCAGGTGCCCCTGCCGTTCTCCTCAGTGTTCTTGACAAGCTCCAAAGGAGAGTCTGTAATGTGATAGGTACTGATCTGGCGACTCGTCTGCAGCCACTTTCCCATCGTCGAAATGTGGCCTCCCTCTGTCTCTTCTATAAATACTTTCATGGCTTCTGCTCGGATGAGCTTAAGTCACTGATGCCTCCTCAACAGGTGTTTACCCGTTCAACCAGACTGGCAACTGGGTCCCACCCATTCACAGTCAGGTTAGCCAAACGCAGACGACAATTCTACTCCTGCAGCTTCCTCTCTCGCACTTCCCGCCTGTGGAACTCACTCCCGTATTCTTGCTTTCCTGACGGCTACGACCTCCAGAAATTTAAAAGCAAAGTTAATACTCACCTACTAACCACTGGCCTCTAGCTCTCTCTCCCCTCCCCTGTATAAGCTTCCCTTTCTCTCCGCCCATGTACCTGTCATTGCACCTGCTTTCTCAGTTTTCTATTGTTCCTTTCTAACTAGCTTGTACTCCTCACTCTTTTCTAATTAATCTTTCTACACTTATGTAACCCCCTGCACATCAGTGGCGTTTCTGCCTTGCTCGGGGTGAAATGATTAAAAAAAAAAAAAAAAAAAAAAAAATGAGATATTATTATTTTCAATCTTGTATCATTTAGACGACAATTTATCCATCGCACGGACTGTAGTGCCTTAACAAAATGGCAATGAAAAATTCCGCTCCCGGCACACTTTTCTAAACTTTCGCTAAATAAACAAACACGAGAAGCTTCCTTATTTTGTTTTGGCTTTGTTTATGGAAAGACTACGTGCTCAGGTTAAGAACTTTTCATTCCCCTCACCGTAAATGTCTGTCAACATATTATTCCAATTAACAACTGCCAAAATAAAACAACAGAGTCGAACTATCTGGCATTTACTTTCCAAAAGGTATAATCTTGTTCGGACTGAGAACTTTTCAGCGCTTCCTTGTGAATGTCTTTCAATATATATTTTTTTCAGTTACACTCAACGATTGCCAAAATAAAGTTCTCCTGAAAACTACAGAACTGATCAAAGAATTTACTTTCTGAAAGACATAATCTGTGATTATTTCCCTCTTTTCTCGCAAAAACGAAAGTGATACGAAGCGAAAAGATGACCTCCACTCACTGACTGGCCAATGTGTCCATACGGCATTCAGCCGGTCAACTCAAGTCGTTCTACGGCAATTGACCATCTTTCAATGACACCTGTCACACGATTTTATTCATCATCCATCCACGTGATCAAAAATGGCGTATTTCTGCATTCGCTTGTGAGTATTGTTTCAATCGAAGGTTTTAACGTCTTTTCCAGCCTGAATTCTAAGAGTTAGGATTTGCCTTTTTGAACATATTTGATCGGACAAGTACACTTGGGACGCATGTTTCTTGAGACTCTTTGACAAAAGAAAGAAATGGCATATAGTTTTAATGGTGGCTTAGTCAGCTAGACATGCTTAACAAGAATTCGAGCGATATGCTCTGTAACAACAAATAAATTTAATATCAAGGCTACACTATATATATATATATATATATATATATAGAGAGAGAGAGAGAGAGAGAGGGGGAGAGAGAGAGTAGAGACTCCGACTGACACCAAATCGGTCGAGTTTCGATCCCGGCCAGAAGCAAGTGGATATGTCTAGCCACACTGATGAGCTGTGATACAGCGAAACGGTATTGTATGTGGATGACATATATATATATATATATATATATATATATATATATATATATATATATATTCTTCACTTGTAAACGAGTTATTACGCGACCTGGGTTTCTACCATATGCTGCCTTCAGGCGATTTGCAATAACTGATTTTACCATTTACCGTGCTTTTTTTTGTTTTTTTTTTGTTTTGTTTTTTAAGAACGCTCGCGTAACGGTGAGTTTTTGAACGCGCGATATTTAAAATTACAACAAATTATAACCTTTTCATCCATGGTTGTATGAACCTAAGAGGTATGAACGTAAGAGGTATGAACCTAAGAGGTATTTTTTTTACCAAAAAATACCTATTATTATAGTATATTATTGTTTTAGAAAACTGAAAATGTCTTTTAGTTTTGTATTCAAAACTTTTGCTGAGAATATTTTTTTCCTTCAAAAATGTGTTATGGTAATAATCTTTTCTTCAAAAATGTATTGTTGGTAATATTTTTTCTTCGAAAATATATATTTTTCTATAAAAGTTAACTGTCTGTCATATTGTGTTGAACACTTAATACAAATGTGTACTGGTCTAATTGTTATTATGATCAAAAATTAAGTAATCAAACAATATCTATATATTATTAAGTAATTCATCGAGCTTTTTATTCGACCTCAACAGAATGCAGAAAGCACCGGACGGCCGTTTCGTCATATATTTAGGACTCTTCAGCAATGCGAATCCACTATCAGGAATCAAACCCGGACAGTTGTGGTTATTAAGCTGATGTTATACCAACTGTACCACGGGCCCTGGTGACAAAGAGGTAACGAATTAAAATCGATGAAGCGCTTCCCGTTCACAAATTATAGCATCAGCTATTGTTCAAATCCTCCTACTACTTCTGTCATATATATGTATATATATAACGTTTCGTTAAAAACGACTAAGTACAGCGATTAACCTTTTGATTTCATTTTTCTTTTGTCGTACAAATATTTTCTTTTATAGACACAAAGCGTTTAAAAACTGTCCAACAGTTCTGCATATCCGAACGTTTATTCTAATTTTTAGCCATTATCAAGGACAATTTTTATTTTTATTTTTAATTTAATATGTGTTTTTTATGTATCTGTCTAAAGATATAGGAATGTTTTATCTTCAGAATATAGCTCGTTGAACTGTGTTCACAGTTAATATTATTGGGTTTTCCTTTTTATTATTAGGGCTTCCATTATTCTTAAGTTTTACATGTGGATGAGACTGTTATACTTTTATTTTCTACTCGTATTTTTCAGATGGAGTCTCGTAGATATCAAAGAGTCCTAATAGAGCTATGGTCGGGTAGGTGTAACGTAATTCATCTAAATAGACCTGTAGTAGTGTGACCAATGTAATTAGTTATGAGTTTGGTTTTATTAGTTTCTTTAAGTGGCATTTAAACTCGTAAATTGTTGTGGATTCCGGGTGAGGAATCGCACAAAATAATGAACAAAAGCAGATATTGAGATAGAAAAGTAGGTTTTATTGAACGTAATATACAAACTTGAACGAGATTAGTAAATCCAGGAATACTATTAGTGAGATAGGAGATGGCTATTGACTTTACATTTAAATTCTTGGAGATTGTAGCTATCGGGAAAGCAAATAAATGGAAGTGAATTCCACAAGCGGGAAGTGCGAGAAAAGAAACTAATAGAGTAGAATTTGCATTTACATTTTATTAGTTTCGCAGTAAAATTGTGGAATCTAGTTGCTAATCTTGTGGCACGAGTAAATTTATATATATATATATATATATATATATATATATATATATATATATATATATATATAATATTGGGATACAGAAAGCGCTTATCTCTCTTTGGTCGGGGCATGTCACGTGGGTCACATGACAGCCGCTTCGTGACATCACTTCAGACAGTCACACAAGTGCTAAACATTTAGACGTGAACAGCAACCAAACGATAAGGTTGTTTTCTTAGGCGGACCGAGGCTGACTGTCTCTCCTACACTTGCCAGGCGTACACCGTTGGGACATATATAAATCCTGCCGAATCCCGTTGCCACAAACAGCTTGCAAGAATATGTGGCTATCTCGTAGGGACATAGATGAATCCTGCTGCGCAAATTTTGAGAAAACTGCTGTTATCGGGATATAAATGAATCCTGCCTTATCCTGTTGGGATACAGATGCATTATCCCGCTGGAATATAGATTAATCCAGCCACGTCCCGCTGGGACATAGATGAATCCGACCCTTTAAATCTAGACTCATAAAAATGACTTTCACAGATCAGAAGTATATTCAACTACAATACTGTGCAAAAGTATTAGGACAAGAACTATTTTATCTTTTATGAGGCATCAAAGTAAAGTTTAAAATCACCTTTGTCCTAACACTTTTGCACACTACCGGTAGTGTCCAAAAGTATTAGAACAGGGGTGATTTTTTTCTAAAAACCTCACTGAAATTGAAATACAGGGTGAAAAGCCAAACCTTTGTAAGAATTACTTAACTAAAAAGGAAGAGGAAGGAAGGCTTCGGGATTTGAATTGGCCCCCACAAATCCCTGATCTCAATCCTATTAAACATCTATGGGATATTTTGGATAAAATCATTGATAAATCTAATGTTACTTCGCAAGATGCACTTTGGGAACAAATACAAGCTGCTTGGCAGGAGATACCATTATATACATTGAAGAAGCTTGTGATGTCAATGCCTGACAGAATGAAGGTTGTGATTAAAGCAAAAGGTCATTATACTAAATATTAAATTTATTTTGTAAGAAGTATTTATTTTTGTTAAAGCATTTGTTTTAGTAAATCAAATAAAAGTACTTTAATTAAATTGTTTCTTTTCTGTCAATATGCCTCATAAAAATAGTTCTTGTCCTAATATTTTGCACTGTACTGTATATGTAAGACATTTCTTTTTGTTCCTTTTTATATTTCGCTTTGCGGTAGATGTATGTAATATGTATTTCTCCTCTTGTGGACACTTCTATACATGTATAACTGTTGTATGCCATAGCATACTAAAGACTTTCTGAGAACAAGCGTTCATCAATCATTTACCCTTTCAAGCTCCTCGTTACACTGGTGACCCAAAAACGCGATTTATTTACCCGACCCACGTGGGATAGGTATCGTTACACTGGTGACTCCGTCGTGATATGATTTATCCAACGTGATAGTATTTACCTGACATGTATATTATCATTCATTAACTATTAAACATGATGTGATATGAAAAAACGAGCAAATATAAAATGTTAATTTCTCTCTCAGTACATTGCTGGTAACAGGATACAACTCACGTAACGTTTTTTATGTGAAAAGAGCCGCAATGATATAAGGCCACAATAGTAAAGGAATATATAAACGTAGAGAATTTCGTCTCTCCTTTCTGGCATAAAAGGTCCTGGATATGATGATAAACTGCATCCGGTAGCAAGGCCTCTGACTGAGAGGTTGTGAGAAGCATGGAACCACTTCTTAATTGCTGTTGTTCCCAGGTTCACCCTGACCCGGATAGCACTTGTTAGGGTCCCAGCTATGAGCAAATAGTTTACCCCCAAACTGGGGTCAAAACACTATGAAATTATAAAAATACACTTTTATAGAAATACATACAAAAAAAAAAAAAACTTTTATGGAAAAATAAAATAAAAGAAAAATATTACCAACAATACATTTTTGAAAAAAAAATTATTACCATAACACATTTTTAAAAGACAAAAAAATATCAGCAAAACATTTTTGAATGCAAAACTAGAAGACATTTTCAGTTTTCTAAAATAAAAAAAAGAATAATAAAAATTCATTAAAATCCGACTAAATCAACGTTCTCACTATAACCGAATATAAAAAAAAAATACCTTAAAACCCCACCTTTTTGGCATTAAATAACCCACAGAGGTGTTGATATGCCGTTAAACAAAACTCAAACTCAAATACTTTTTCCTGCGAAGTTAATGTCTATTGATCGAAATGAAAGAATGAAATTGTGCGACTTTTGAGCCATAATTTTAGTTCATGCTGTCTTTGTTTCTTTCTTTTAATTTTACTTGTCTTGTTCGATTTAATATTGGAATACGCACACAAACACGCACACATTTATTTTGTTCTTATCTGAGGAAACATAGATAAAGACGGGGAAGCGCGTAATCAAGTCAGTGAATAAACGTACAGACTGCGATGGATAAATTGGCGACCTAATTACGTAAAAATGAAAATAACACTGACATCTCATTTTAACAGAAATATTTATCAAAATTACACGAAAATATCTTTAAATACTAATGAGTAAATTTATCCAATAAAATGACCATTGGCTTCACCCACGGCCACCAAATAACTTCGGAATCTCCTGCAACTCTTCTTGACGATCTCCTTGTTCAAGTTGATGAATGCTGCCATAATCCTTGTTTTGAGTTCATCTTTGGTGTTACAAGGTGTTTTGTTGATTTCTCGCTCAACTGCGTCCTGTGCATAAAAATCAAATGAAGACGAAGAGGTAATTGGCTTAGAAGATGGTAAGCTCTCATGCTACTTTTTCTTGTCACTCAATGGCTAAGGCCCAGAAACACGGCGCTTGGGTGTCACAGGCTTTGACTGAGAGAAACAGCTACCTTTTGAAAATTCCAACTCTGCAGGAGCAACTTCACTATTGCACAAAATATTAAAGGGTATGCGTATTCAGACATTTGAGAGACAAAGATTGAGGGGTGTGGTCAGTTTTCTTTCTTACTCACTCGTACGCATATGGGTAATCTATATATATAAAAGGCAATTTGTGGGTCCGTGTGTGACTGTTCCCTATGCACGCCTACATTTTTTAAGCTACGCCATTCAAACTTTCTAGGGACACATATCTACGGGGAAGCCAGGTCGACACATACTTTTTGAATTTAAGTTCAGCAATTTTCCCTTTCGCACTTTTTGGCAAATGGAGCCGATTATTTTACATTTGCTCCGTAAAACATCTAAGATCTAAGATGGTTGCTAGATTACGTCACAGAAATCAAATCACAAGTGTCAAATGCGACTAAAATATTTCTTTATTAAAAACAATTAGCCTTTATATTTCATTTTTATTCCGACGTTTTATTTCCGTAAAACATCTAAGATCTAAGATGGTTGCTGAATTACGTCACAGAAATCAAATCACACGTTGTCAAACGCGACGAAAATATTTTTTACTAAAAAAAAAAAAAAATGAGCTTTTATATTTAATTTTTATTCCGAGGTTTTAAAAATTCATTTAGTCAACAAAAAAATGTGATTATTTTTCCCCGTAATTTTGAAACAAAAGAAATATTAAAAAATGTAGGCGTACATAGTGAACAGTCACACACAGACTCACAGATTGCATTTTATATATATACTTATATTTTAAGTGCCTGCAGCGAATTTAAACCTATTTGTTTCATTCGGTGAATAAATTAAAATGTTCTGAGTTGCACGGGCAACGCCGGTTTATGATGCTAGTGTAGATTAAACTGACTCTATATCACGTCCTAATGATGATACAGGTAAATATAGGCAGTTAATCATTTCTATACTTGCCTCTATGAAAAAAACAAAAAAAAAAAAAAAAAAAAAAACGAACTTCTTTTTTTTCCACAATTGATCGGGTAAACAAAAACAAAAACAAAAACATTCCAATCACTATCATCTGTATAAAATTTAAATAGTTATTTTTTTTAAATCCACAATAATGGCTAAAATAATAACAGAAAGCGCTTGTCTATAGAAAAACATTCAGACAGTTTTTCTACATTTATGTTTTGATATATTCAGCGGAAAACGTTAACCCGAGAAATTAGTATAATTGTCATATATAATAATATGAGGCGCAATTGTATAATCGCGCCTAATATTATATTATAAAACATTATTATTATAATACGTTATATTATATCATATTATATTATATTATATAACAATTGAATAATTGTTTTATATAATACTAGCAGTATAACCCGGCGCTGCTCGGGTGTAATGAAAGCTTTAAAACTAATCCATGATCCTGGAGCTCAGACTCTTTGGACGTTGGCACGAAAGACTAAAAAGCAATAGTTGTTTCCAATTAAAGCAAAACCGTAAACTAAAAGAAAAATGAATGGATGTAAGTCAAATCTATATCAAATAGGTATTTTGGTTGTAAACTGAATTTTGAAGGCTAAATAAATCCTCTGAGTAAATGGTATCATGGCTGAGACTAAGAACTACAATTATACCTACTTAGAGCCAAACCCGAAGCAAAAACTTAAATTAAAAGGGCTGAAAAAATACAGACATAGAGACAGATAAACAGCCACACACACTTGCTTTTTATATATATATATATTATCGATTTTCTGCACTATTGTAAGAACTGCAACCTTGAGATTTCTGAATATCATTTGTTATGTCATTGTCTATGAGTGTATCAAATTTGATTAAAATCGGACCACTCCTTCTATAACCCGATTTTTTCGATTATCGATTTTCGATATTTGTCGACACAAAACCTAGCTAAGAACACTCGCAGACGCTTATAGTGCAAATTTTCAAGAAAATCGGTTCAGTTGTTTCAGAGTCTATAGGTAACGAACACACACACACACGCAGACAAAGTTCCATTTATAAATAAGTTTAGATTATATAAAATTATTATTATATTGTATTATATAACAATTGTATAATTGTTATATATAATAGAATCTCAGGCGCAATAGTATAATCGCGCCTTATATCATATTATATAACATTATTATTATTATTATACATTTTATTATATCATATGATATTATATAAAAATTCGATAATTGTTATATATAATATATATTTCTTATATTATATAACATTATTTTTATACGTTACATATCATATTATATAACAATTGGATAATTATTTGTATATAATATATATTTATCATATTATATAACATTATTATTATTATACGTTATATTATATCATATTATATTATATAACAATTGGATAATAATTATTATTATTTTTTTAATCATTTCACCCCGAGCAAGGCATTCCACTGCCACTATTGCGCTTGGGGCTACATAGGGGAAGGTAAATAGAAAGAGTGGTTAGATATAGGAAATGTCAGAAGGTGGGGTGATAGATAGTTGGGTGGGTGGGAAGAGTGTTTGAAAGAATGGAAGCGAGTTAGTTTATTAGGATGTGTCTATTGACCTTACATTTAAACTCCTGGAGATTGTAGCCGTCGGGGAAGCAGTCATGTGGAAGGGAATTCCACAGTCGGGAAGTGTGAGAAAAGAAACTGTTGGAGTAGAAGTTGCGGTTGCATTTTATCGGTTTCACTATAAAAGGGTGGGATCTAGTTGCTAATCTAGTATCTCGTGCAAATTCGAACCTAGGGAGCACCAGTGATCTAAGTTCATCGGAGCAGAAGCCGTGAAAGTATTTATAGAAGAGACACAGGGAAGCCACGTCGCGCCGGTGAGAGAGAGACTGCAGGCGGTCTGCTAAGTCGGTATCGATCACATTACAGACCCTCCGCTGTACCTTGTCGAGAAGCCCAAGGAGAATAGCAGGGGCACCCGACCAGATATGACAATTTATATAATATAATATGAGACTCAATTGTATACTTGTACATTATGCGAAATATTGAACACAGTAGTTTTCTCTTTCTTCAAAATGAACCAAAATAAATAAATTGAATAAATGTTGTAAAAAACAAATAAACATTTACTTGAATTGTATTTACAGTATCCGAACCGATGTAGTTATTTACCTCTTCCTCCCACTAGGAAGTGGATGCAACTCAAGGTCATGGTTTAATGTGGGGAGTACGAACGCGTACGAGCGGGCAAGGCACAAAATTGTATCCGAACCGATGTAGTGATTTACCTCTTCCTCCCACTAGGAAGTGGATGCAACTCAAGGTCATGGTTTAATGTGGGGAGTACGAACGCGTACGAGCGGGCAAGGCACAAAATTGTATCCGAACCGATGTAGTGATTTACCTCTTCCTCCCACTAGGAAGTGGATGCAACTCAAGGTCATGGTTTAATGTGGGGAGTACGAACGCGTACGAGCGGGCAAGGCACAAAATTGTATCCGAACCGATGTAGTTATTTACCTCTTCCTCCCACTAGGAAGTGGATGCAACTCAAGGTCATGGTTTAATGTGGGGAGTACGAACGCGTACGAGCGGGCAAGGCACAAAATTGTATCCGAACCGATGTAGTTATTTACCTCTTCCTCCCACTAGGAAGTGGATGCAACTCAAGGTCATGGTTTAATGTGGGGAGTACGAACGCGTACGAGCGGGCAAGGCACAAAATTGTATCCGAACCGATGTAATGTACACCATATTTTCGAATTTGCTTATTAAATTTACTGATCAGTAAACAGCTGTAGTTTATAAATATGTATAATTAAAAATGAAACAGATATATTACACATGGTGGGAAAGTGACAGTAAATCTGTTTGACACAAATCCATTACACACGTAGTATGTCTGAAATAGCGGTCAGATCAGGTAATATTTCTCACGTGGTGACCAGATTATTTCATAATAAAATTGTTGGAACAGTGTCTACATTAGAAGTGACTATAAGATCCCACTATGTATCTTATCCAGCTAAATTTAAAAAGTGACATCTTTAGATCCAAGCCATCCTGCTCCCTTTCACGACCCAAATATTAAAACTCTATGGTCGCATAATGTTCATTTTTGATTGAACAATATTGACACACCTAAAGCATTTTCTCCAACTACGACCCCCTAATATTCTAAATAACCATGAATTCATCTTATATTTTCAAATTAAATCATTTTCTCCACTTACTTTTACTTACCGTCTGAAGTTGAAACATGAAAATTTTTGTGTAGTGATATTATACTTTTATAAACCATTGTAATAACAAAAACAGAATATTAAGCTCTAGTTTGTATCAAGCACTTTTAAGTAAATGCTTGAACAGCAGCTTTTAATCTACGTGTTCCATCACTCTTTTGTAATATATATATATATATATATATATATATATATACGATAGAATAAGGTGCATTAACTATCGTTATCAACCAACAAATACACACATTCATACACTCATATACTTTAAACTCCAAAAGACTTCTAACGCATATATTTTTAAATTATTTCATAGTTTTAATACACTTGACACGCGTAATACAAGCATACTTGTAAACAGACAAGAGTTTCTATACATATATACACATACAAAATATTTCAGGCGCATAAATTTGAAAATTATTATCTATTGTTTTAATAATCGTGTCACATATTGAACCAATCAGAACCAACACAAAATCACAACATAATTGTGTTGGTCTTTTCGTAAAAGATTTTACCTCAGTCTTTGAAAAAACTTTACTAAAAGTGAAACATGTTAGAATGAGATACGTTTCCTATTTTGTTCTTTACTTTATTCTATCATCTTGTCGGATTCCGATTCGTATATATAACTCATTTGTTATTTTTTTAAGTTTGCTCTCTATCTCCGAAGAAGCTTTAATAAAAGTGAAACATGTTAGATTCAGATACGTTTCCTATTTTGTTCTTTACTTTATTCTATCATCTTGTCGGATTCCGATTCGTATATATAACTCATTTGTTATTTTTTTTAAGTTTGCTCTCTATCTCCGAAGAAGCTTTAATAAAAGTGAAACATGTTAGATTCAGATACGTTTCCTATTTTGTTCTTTACTTTATTCTATCATCTTGTCGGATTCCGATTCGTATATATAACTCATTTGTTATTTTTTTAAGTTTGCTCTCTATCTCCGAAGAAGCTTTAATAAAAGTGAAACATGTTAGATTCAGATACGTTTCCTATTTTGTTCTTTACTTTATTCTATCATCTTGTCGGATTCCGATTCGTATATATAACTCATTTGTTATTTTTTTAAGTTTGCTCTCTATCTCCGAAGAAGCTTTAATAAAAGTGAAACATGTTAGATTCAGATAGGTTTCCTATTTTGTTCTTTACTTTATTCTATCATCTTGTCGGATTCCGATTCGTATATATAACTCATTTGTTATTTTTTTAAGTTTGCTCTCTATCTCCGAAGAAGCTTTAATAAAAGTGAAACATGTTAGATTCAGATAGGTTTCCTATTTTGTTCTTTACTTTATTCTATCATCTTGTCGGATTCCGATTCGTATATATAAACTCATTTGTTATTTTTTAAATTTTGCTCTCTATCTCCGAAGAAGCTTTAATAAAAGTGAAACATGTTAGATTCAGATACGTTTCCTATTTTGTTCTTTACTTTATTCTATCATCTTGTCGGATTCCGATCATATATTCAATTCACACACACACACACACGCACACACACACACACACACACACACACACACACACACACACATATATATATATATATATATATATATATATATATATATATATATCATTTCACCCCATGATAAGCAATAAAGCCACTAAGACGCAAGAGGTAAATGTGTATTAGATAATATGAGAAAAATATACTATTAAGGAGAAAGAACAATAAAAGAATAAGAATTAAGAAGGCAGGATTTGACGATGCATTGAAAATGTTGATTATCAAAATTTACTGGGAAGCAAGAAGCCGGAAGAGATTTCCACAAGTGAGGAGTGCGATAGAAAAAACTGCTAGCATAGAACTTATTTTACATTCAGCCATTTCAACAATAACTTTATGAGACCTTGCCGCCAATCTAGTACTGCGCTTATATTTATGAAGTCTAGTTACCATCGAAAAAAGTTAATTGGAACGATTACCATGAAAATATTTACAGAAAAGATATAGTGAAGCTACGTTACAGCGGTAAAAAGTCACTGAAGCCGAGGTGTCAAGTTAGGACCAATAACATTGCAGATTCTTCTTTGAATTTTAGAAAAATATAGTGAAATCTCGAAATATATAAAAGAAGCACTAAACCAGATGCGGTAACAATATTCAAAGCAAGAACGAGTGATAGACTAACAAATATGTCACACAGATTCTGGCGAAAAAAAATGGTCACACATAAAATAGTAAATCAATTTTCTTAGATGAAAAAAAGAATACTGGAAATACTATTGACTGGGCATGTGATAAAGTTTTAGAGAAACGGGACAACAAAAGACAATTATACGTATCATCGGAAAGAGGCAACTGAAATTCGTAAAGCACATAATGGGGAATGAAATTTGGCACTCCAATGACATATTGATGGCAAGAGGGACAGAGAAAATATCACATAAACTACCTAATGTGCTTGTGTAACAGGGATTAGGAGAGATAACAAAAAAGACAAAATTTACTAAGAGTCACAAAAGACAAGAAAGTTTGGAGAGCCAAGTGAATACAGAAATTACGATAGGATTTGAACTCGGCTCGCCAGACCCTATTTTTGCACTGATAATCTTTTATGCTAGTCTCAAATCAAGAATATTCTTACTGCACTCACATATTAAACAATGGACAAGAAAGTTTGGAGAGCCATGGCCGCCAAGGGTCAAATGGGCATGCTACTTAGAAGGAGAAGCTTATTGACAAGTGAATACAACAAATTACGATAGAATTTGAACTCGGCTCGCCGGATCCTATTTTTGCGCTGATAATTTACATCAGAGTAAAGAAAAACTAAAACTTTTCGTAGAAGCAACGGACAACAAAAGGCTTAAATACACCAATAAAACATGAAAAAAACCGAAAGGCAAACACCTAGAGACTCAGTAATATAATATACTCAATGACTCTATTAAATTTTTCTTTTGTGTACCGTACCTTTCATGACGCATGTGATCATGGCCCTCCATATCTTCCTGTTCCCGGCAGGTATTGATACATTTTGTCTTGTTATTTCTCCCAAACCCTGCTCTGCCCTTCACTTGCTTAAACCAATCAAATATGCCACGACTTGATTTCCCTGTCTCTTTTTTCTTCCGTCCTGTGATTCAGTCAGTCAGTTAAATGCCATACGTGATACACGCTTGGGCGATCATGTCTCGAAAGAGACATGACTGACTGAGCAGAAGATTATCCCACAGTAGGTTGCCATTAAGTTCTGCGGTAGACTTGTTGCAAGCCAAGGCTGTAGAACCCATTTTATCCTGCCATTTAACTCATGACTGGAAGGGGAAGAGATAGATTATATTACATTACCATATTAGATATAATTAGTGGGAGATCAGTTTATTACTTTATAACAATATAAAAAGATCTCCCCCTTTATGCCCAGTAAAAAATTTTAATTCTGTTTCCAACTATTATATTCAGTCAGTCAGTAAAGTGCCATATGTGATACACGCTTGGACGATCATGTCTCGAAAAAGACATGACTAACTGGGCAGAAGATTATCCCACAGCAGGTTGCCATTAAGTTCTGCGGTAGACTGGTTGCCTGCCAAGTCTATAGAACCCAATCTGTCCTTTTATTTAACCCATAACTGGAAGGAAGAGACGGATTAATACCTTTCCCAAGGGTATTTGTGCTTAAGTGAATGCAACGGATTTAACTGGAATTCGAACTCGGCTGTCCGATTTCTCGTCCCGAGCCGATATTCACTGCACCACAACGCACATCCTGTGATTAGACAGAGTAAAAACTGTCGACAAAGTCCCATGAAAGTTACGTGAGTGTGAAACACTTTTTACAACTAGGGCCATACTTTCATAGAAATTATATATATATATATATATATATATATATATATATATATATATTAAATCCCAAAAAGAAAAAGCAGGTAGGTAAAATCCCCCAAACCTGATCCTATTAATATTAATTTTATTAATATTAAAAATGATCCCGGTGGAGAGCTAGATGTAAATAGTATTATCTATTTACAGTGCCAAATATTCTTTTTTTAAATCCCCACTGTTTTTTATGTAAACTTCCTGTGTAAGGATATGTGATTTTTTGTACCATATTTGAAATAAGAAAAATTTTGTTTTTGATCTTTGCTGAAAAAGCGAGTTTTTTCTCGCTGAAATAGCTATACAACGTATGTAGAATTCGGAATTTTATTTTGTATAGATATATATATATACGAGTGAATAGCAACTCGTGAAGACGGAGAGGATAATCTAAAAGATTTTATCTAATTAATATAAAAAATATCAGTTATATGAAAATGTAGAGCTCAAAGGATATATACCCAGAGCAAATATATTGAGAGGGAAACCCAACACCGAATTAAACGGTTATAAATTCCAAAATTATTTCAGCAATGTAAAGAAAATTTTACAATTGCTTCGTTTAAACCGTTGATAAATAAATAAAAGGTAATTTAACTTAATATATTAAAAAAAGGAGATTTTTAAACCGGAAATAAATTAAAAATAGATCCATCAAATCACCCCTATACCACAATACGAAATAAAGAATTAAATTATACATACATAAAACAATTAACAAGAAATTATACACACGAAAAAAGGAGGAAGGGATGAACATGAACAAAACAACACCCAGGCAGAATTAATCACACAAACATAGGAATATATATACATTCGCAAAAATGTGGTAAGAATTAGCGCAGAATTTTCACCCAGATTTAAACCAGTGAAAAAGATTAAAAAGGAGAGAGAGGAAAGAGAGTAAAGAGAAAGAGAACAGAAAATCATACAGTCACAAATTTTAGCTAACACAATTTTTTTTTAACAAAATGAGATAACTTTTTCAATTTTTCAAAAATTTTCTTTACAAAATGTTTATTAAAAATTATTTTTAATTTAGATTTTGGCTTACGGCCTATCACATTGAATACACCGGTTCTCGCTCGATCACCGAAGTTAAGCAAAGTTTAGTCTTGTAGGTACTTAGATGGGTGACCGCTTGAGAATACCAGGTGCTGTCAGTGTATAGTGACGGATGTGCGTTGTGGTGCAGTGGATATCGGCTCGGAAAGAGAAATCGGTGAGCCGAGTTCGAATTCCAGTTGAATACCCTGCATTCACTTAAGCACTGGTACACTTGGGAAAGGTATTAATCCGTCCCTTCCCTCCAGTTATAGGTTAAATAATGAGGTAGGACTTGGGGACTCTGTCCTTAAAAAACACAATCACATTGAATTGAAAAAAAGTATTACTAGACACAAAAACCTATATAAAAAACAGCAATAAATTGTTGAAAGGAAAAGGTATTACCAGCAATAAATAAATAAAATTTAGTTGGCAATAAATGACCCACCGAGGTTGATATGTCATAAAAACAAACCAACTAACAATCATTTAGATCGTATAAATATAAAAGTTAAATTCCCTTAGACTATTCTAAAGACAGATTTTGAAAAGGCAAGTGAACATTATCTAAACTTATTTATAAATGAAACTTTGCCTGTGTGTGTATCCGTTACTTATAGACTCCGAAACGGCTGAATCGACTTTCTTAAAAATTTACACAGTTGCACTATAAGTGTCTGCGAGTGTTCTTAGCTAGGTTTTGTGTCGAGGTCAGTTAAAGTGCCATACGTGATACACGCTTGGGCGATCATGTCTCAAAAGAGACATGACTGACTGGGCAGGAGATTATCCCGCAGTAGGTTGCCATTGCTTTCTGCGGTAGACTGGTTGCCGACCAAGGCTATAGAACCCAATCTGTCCAGTTATTTAACCCATAACTGGAAGGAAGAGACGGATTAATACCTTTCCCAAGGGTATTTGCGCGTAAGTGAATACAATGGATTCAAATGGAATTCGAACTCGGCTCTCCGGTTTCTCGTTCCGAGCCGATATCCACTGTACCACAACGCACATGTGTCGAGGTACACCCGATAAATATCGAAAATCGATAATCGAAAAATCAGGTTATAGAAGGAGTGGTCCGATTTTAATCAATTTTGATACACTCATAGACAAAGACATAACAAACGATATTCAGAAGTTTCAAGGTTGCAGTTCTTACAATAGTGCAGAAAATCGATAATATTTATATATATATAAAAGGCAAGATGTTTGTGTGTGTGGCTGTTTATCTTCCTGTATGTCTGTATTTTTTTTCAGCCCTTTTATTTTAGTTTTTGTTTCGGGTTTGGTTCTAAGTAGGTATAATTGTAGTTCTTAGTTTCTCAGTCATGATACCATTTACTCAGAGGACTTATTTAGCTTTCAAAATTCAGTTTACAACGAAAAACTTATTTGATATCGATACCAGGAAATCAAAATTTGACTTACATCCATTCATTTTTCTTTCAGTCTACGGTTTCGCTTTAACTGGAAAGAAATATTGCTTTTTAGTCTTTCGTGCCAACGTCCAAAGAGTCTGAACTCGAGGACCATGGATTAGTTTTAAAGCTTTCATTACACCCGAGCAACGCCCGGCTATATTGCTAGTATCATTTAATCCAGATATAAAAAAGATAGACATACAATATGAACGCATAGATAAAAACTTTACAAAAGATAAAAATGGGGGAGGATGAAAAAGAAATATAAATGTATGAAGACAAAATTGGGACTAATCTTACACTTACATTCACAAAATTGGGACTAATCTTACACTTACATTCACAAAATTGGGACTAATCTTACACTTACATTCACAAAATTGGGACTAATCTTACACTTGCATTCACAAAATTGGGACTAATCTTACACTTACATTAACAAAATTGGGACTAATCTTACACTTACCTTCACAAAATTGGGACTAATCTTACACTTACCTTCACAAAATTGGGACTAATCTTACACTTACATTCACAAAATTGGGACTAATCTTACACTTACATTCACAAAATTGGGACTAATCTTACACTTACCTTCACAAAATTGGGACTAATCTTACACTTACATTAACAAAATTGGGACTAATCTTACACTTACCTTCACAAAATTGGGACTAATCTTACACTTACATTCACAAAATTGGGACTAATCTTACACTTACATTCACAAAATTGGGACTAATCTTACACTTACCTTCACAAAATTGGGACTAATCTTACACATACATTCACAAAATTGGGACTAATCTTACACTTACATTCACAAAATTGGGACTAATCTTACACTTACCTTCACAAAATTGGGACTAATCTTACACTTACATTAACAAAATTGGGACTAATCTTACACTTACCTTCACAAAATTGGGACTAATCTTACACTTACATTCACAAAATTGGGACTAATCTTACACTTACATTCACAAAATTGGGACTAATCTTACACTTACCTTCACAAAATTGGGACTAATCTTACACATACATTCACAAAATTGGGACTAATCTTACACTTACATTCACAAAATTGGGACTAATCTTACACTTACATTCACAAAATTGGGACTAATCTTACACTTACATTCACAAAATTGGGACTAATCTTACACTTACCTTCACAAAATTGGGACAAATCTTACACTTACATTCACAAAATTGGGACTAATCTTACACTTACATTCAGAAAATTGGGACTAATCTTACACTTACATTAACAAAATTGGGACTAATCTTACACTTACATTCACAAAATTGGGACTAATCTTACACTTACATTCACAAAATTGGGACTAATCTTACACTTACATTCACAAAATTGGGACTAATCTTACACTTACATTCACAAAATTGGGACTAATCTTACACTTACATTCACAAAATTGGGACTAATCTTACACTTACCTTCACAAAATTGGGACTAATCTTACACTTACATTCACAAAATTGGGACTAATCTTACACTTACATTCACAAAATTGGGACTAATCTTACACTTACATTAACAAAATTGGGACTAATCTTACACTTACCTTCACAAAATTGGGACTAATCTTACACTTACCTTCACAAAATTGGGACTAATCTTACACTTACATTCACAAAATTGGGACTAATCTTACACTTACATTAACAAAATTGGGACTAATCTTACACTTACATTAACAAAATTGGGACTAATCTTACACTTACATTCACAAAATTGGGACTAATCTTACACTTACATTCACAAAATTGGGACTAATCTTACACTTACATTCACAAAATTGGGTCTAATCTTACACTTACATTCACAAAATTGGGACTAATCTTACACTTACATTAACAAAATTGGGACTAATCTTACACTTACATTCACAAAATTGGGACTAATCTTACACTTACCTTCACAAAATTGGGACTAATCTTACACTTACATTAACAAAATTGGGACTAATCTTACACTTACATTCACAAAATTGGGACTAATCTTACACTTACATTCACAAAATTGGGACTAATCTTACACTTACATTCACAAAATTGGGACTAATCTTACACTTACCTTCACAAAATTGGGACTAATCTTACACTTACATTCACAAAATTGGGACTAATCTTACACTTACATTAACAAAATTGGGACTAATCTTACACTTACATTCACAAAATTGGGACTAATCTTACACTTACCTTCACAAAATTGGGACTAATCTTACACTTACATTCACAAAATTGGGACTAATCTTACACTTACATTCACAAAATTGGGACTAATCTTACACTTACATTCACAAAATTGGGACTAATCTTACACTTACATTCACAAAATTAGGACTAATCTTACACTTACATTCACAAATATTAGCTAACAAAAAAAAATTATATAATTTTTTTAGAATTTACCGAAGGATGTTTTAAAAATATTTCCCATTTTAAAAATGCATTTGTTATAAACTTTTTTTTTGTTTTTTTCTTTTCTATTTATACATCATTGGTCTGAACGGGGCAATTGAGAAAATTTTCTTTACATTGCTGAGATACCACAACTTCTACTCCAACAGTTTCTTTTCTCGCACTTCCCGACTGTGAAATTCCCTTCCACATGACTGCTTCCCCGACGGCTACAATCTCCAGGAGTTTAAATGTAAGGTCAATAGACACCTCCTAACAAACTAACTTCCATTCTTTCAAACACTCTTCCCACCCACCCAACTATCTATCACCCCACTTCTGACATTTCCTATATCTAACCTCTCTTCCTATTTACCTCCCCCTATGTAGCCCCAAGCGCAATAGTGGCAGTGGAATGCCTTGCTTGGGGTGAAATGATTAAAAAAAAAAAATTCAGGCTTTATAACCGTTTAATTATGTTTTGAGTTTTCCTCTTAATATATATATATATATATATATATATATATATATATATATATATATATATATATATATATATATATATATATAAAGAATTTTGAAACCAACCGGAGAATATACTTTCTTTATGTTTTCTCAAATGCGCAAATCAGCAGAAAATAAACACAGTTTTAAAATCGAGACGTTTTATCCAAATAAGTTCTACTAGTTCTGAAGTAATAGAAATATAGACAAAATATATAGAGATAGATCAGTCAGTTAAGTGCCATACGTGAAACACGCTTGGGCGATCATGTCTCGAAAAAGACATGACTGACTGGGCAGAAGATTATCCCGCAGTAGGTTGCCATTGCTTTCTGCGGTAGACTGGTTGCCGATGAAAGCTATAGAACCCGATCTGTCCTGTTATTTAACCCATAACTGGAGGGAAAAGACGGATTAATACCTTTCCCAAGGGTATTTGCGCGTAAGTTAATGCAATGAATTCAACTGGAATTCGAACTCGGTTCCCCGATTTCTCATTCCAAACCGATATCCACTGGACCACAACGCACATAGATAGATGCATATGTTAAAATATACTCAATTATGGTCTGAGATTAAGGACAGGATGGTTAGATAAAAAGAAAACAAGAGGAAAACTGTATTGAAATCGCCTACGCGTTTTGTCTTGTGACGGACTTTATCAAGGCAAAAAGACGAAATGAGCTTTATTCTAAACTAGCTTCATAGCCCGGCGATGCCCGTGCAACTCAGAACGTTTTAATTTCTTCAGCGGATAAAACAAATACGTTTAAATTCGCTGCAGACACTTAAAATATATATATAAAAGGCAAATTTTAAAGTCTATGTGCGACTGTTCCCTACGCACGCTTACATCTTTTAATATTTCTTTTGTTTCAAAATTACGGGGAAAAATATTCACATTTTTTGTTGACCAAATGAATTTTTAAAACGTAGGAATAAAAATTAAATATAAAGGCTCATTTTTTAAAATAAAAAACATTTTAGTCGCGTTTGACACCTGTGATTTGATTTCTGTGACGTAATCTAGCAACCGTCTTAGATCTTAGATGTTTTACGGAGCAAATGTAAACAATCTGCACCATTGGCCAAAAAGTGCGAAAGGGAAAATTGCTGAACTTAAACTCAAAAAGTATGTGTCGACCTGGCTTCCTTGTGTCCCTAGAAATTTTGAATGGCGTAGCGTAAAAAATATAGGTGTGCATAGGGAACAGTCACACACAGACTCAGATTGCCTTTTATATATAGAGATTACGTATCTATAAACAAACAGTGTTGGCAACTATAAAAACGCTCACAAATCATTCAAAAAGATTAACACGATATTTTAGTTTTAGAATTCCTTCATGTGTAGTGCAAAGTCACGAGATGTTAAAATGAAGGGAAATTCAACTGCTTTCCTTGGATATTTTATTATCTATGTTAGTCTGTTTTAGTATAATTTCCATAAGCAAAGATGAGATTGGGAAAAATCCGGGACGCAAATTGATGCTTTGGTAATACTGGATGGCGGCGCTCTCGAGAACCTTCCTTCTGAACAAACTGCTTACTCTTCCCATCAGTGTGGCATTTTTAAATCGAAATTGTGCTCGAATTTACTTCTATGAATCACTAATGCATTTGTTAGATTATTATTAGTGATGTCTTTTTTGTGTTCATATATGCCCCGAAAACTATTATGGATATAATCAGATCTAAAATAAAACCGAAATCATAATGATGAACAAGCAGGTGTATACAGAATGAATTGCCGGGATTGTTCCTCCATATACATCGGTGAAACAAGTAGACATCTAAAAAAGACGTATATATGTCTTCTTTTTATTTAACCGTATATATATATATATATATATATATATATGTGTGTGTGTGTGTGTGTGTGTGTGTGTGTGTGTGTGTGTGTGTGTGTGTGTGTGTGTTTCCATTCTAACGAACTCTACTCCTCCGAAATCCGTTGGTTCGATTTCAACCAAAATTGAGTTACTTGTTGATCATGACATGACCTTTGATGTCTGCAAAGATTTTCCGAATCGATTTACAGGGTACGGTAAAAATCAATAAAACGCTTAGAATTTACGAACTTTTCTCCTCTGTGACGCCCTATGCGAATTCAACCAAAATTTGATAACTTGTAGATCAAGGTCCGAAAGTTTGATGTACACAAAAAAAATTTTGAATCATTGTACAGTGTTCGTCAAAAATCTACGACAAACTTAATTTTCAGTGGTCTTTTACACACACACATTTAAGCATTTCTCAAAGACGCTTTACTCAAACTCAACCAAAATTGAGTCTTTGGGAGATCACGGTCTTATGCTTTGATATGCGAACAAAAATTTTAAATTATTAGATATACAGGGTGCGGCAAAAATGAATGGAAAATATTGCTTTTAGTGATCGCTTATTTCTTCGAAACGTTTAGTTCTGTTCCAACAAAAATCATGTCTTTCTAGTAATTTCTACGTTATCATATGCCATAATAATTGTAGAGAGACGTGATATAAGAAAATAAACATCATTATCTGCAGCTAATATTTAATAAAATTTAACTGATTATATTTATTCCAAAAATGTTTCAAAAAATGCTTCTTTATGTATCACTATATTAATCGCATTTGAATTGAAGGGTGTCGCAAAGGTTAGCGAGACGGAACAAGAAATCGGCAAGCTGAGTTCGATATTTCAGCTCGGTTCGTTATATTCCCTTCTGCGCAAATAGACTTGGAAAAGATACAAATCCATCTTTTCGCTCTCACCCTCAGCTTTCTGCTAAAAAGTGGGCTATTCTCCATCAGTCGGCAACCGTTTTAGGTTGAAGTTTGATTTTGAGTTTTGTTTAACGGCATATCAAGGTTATTTAATGCCAAAAAGGTGAGGTTTTTTTTAGTTTTGTTTAACGGCATATCTAGCTCTGTAGGTTATTTAATGCCAAAAAGGTGAGTTTTTTTTGTTTTTTTTTTTAGTTTTGTTTAACGGCATATCTAGCTCTGTAGGTTATTTAATGCCAAAAAGGTGAGTTTTTTTTTTTTTAGTTTTGTTTAACGGCATATCTAGCCCCGTAGGTTATTTAATGCTAAAAAGGTGGGGGTTTAAGGTATTTTTTAATATTTTTTTATGTTCGTTTATAGTGAAAAAGTTGATTTAGTCAGATTTTAATGAAAATTTTTCGTTTTTATTCTTTTTTATTTTAGAAAACTGGAAATGTCTTCTAGTTTTGTATTCAAAAATGTTTTGCTGAGAATATTTTTTCCTTCAAAAATTATGTGATGCTAATAATTCTTTCTTCAAAAATGTATATTTTTATATAAAAGTCTGTTTTTATCTATATATTTCTATAAAAGTGTGTTTTTATACTTCCATAGTGTTTCTACCCCAGTTTGTGGTGGGGTTAACTATTTGCCCACATGGTTGGGATCCTAACAGGTACTACCACTCCGGGTCAGAGTGGACCTGAGAACAACAGCAATTAATAGATGGTTCCATGCTCTACAGAGCCTCCTAATCAGAAGCCTTGTTGCTGGATGCAGTTTACCGTCATGACCAGGACCAGCAACTGGTTTAGGATCAGAAAAATTCTGAATTTTCAAACACCGGTATATTAAAAACTTGTCAGTAATCGTCATACTCGCATAACGAGTTCTTCAGCCACCATGTTACCATTTATACTCATGTATAGTACGAGTTTTACGATCGGTTTTGAGGCAAAAATAAAGGTCGTATTATTATGATTTTATGGAAGGTTAATCCAGTACAAGGGCCGGGGTCACCCAAGGTAATGGGTTACGTTAAGGAGTAGTTTATATTAATAGGAAAGGAAGGTAACGGTCGACCCTAGACTCGAATAGATCAAGATTGTGGAGATCAGGAAAACATCCTCTTGGGAGTCTGCTCCATAGTGCAGTAGTTTGCAAGTAGAAGTGGAACTTACTATTCGCTGATAGAATACGAAGAGAATGTGGGTGGTGTGCTACTATGTATGTGGCATAGCGGGACCTAGCCTTAAAGATCAGACCTAGTGAAACCAGGCGAGGAAGTTCGTTCGAGAACTTTCCATGGTAGTAGCGATAAAGCAGGGATAGACTAGCGCCAAAAAGAGAGAGGTTAAAGACGCTGTTAAACTCTGTCAAAATTGGAAAGTAAGACCTGGGAAGCTCCTGTCTAAATATAGCAACAGTACTCCAATTTCAGCCTGATTTAGCTCTTATAAAGATAAAGGATAGCATGAGGGGTCACGTACTTATTGGGACGTTATAGGGGGCCCATCATTTAAACTGTATCTTTATCGATGGATCAAAAATAGGAAGTCTACTTGAGATCGGGTGTGAGCCTGAGACAGAATATCCACTCAAGGAAGTGGTGCGTCTTATAATATGAAAATATAGTTTGATTGAAAAAAGAATTTCTACTCAAATACGAATATCGATTAAAAATAATGTTCAAACAAATAAATTAAATATGCCGGTTATTAAAACCATTTTGTTAATCTTCGGAACTTTCCATAACATTGCATGTTTACATTTGTTAACATTACGATACACTTTCAGAGTGGATATGGTAAATTTGAAAATTGTGTTATATAAGGCTTGATTTGGCTTCGATTAGACTTTGAAATCATTCTTGGTCGAGTGGTCTAAGACGCGCCAGATCAATTGGTAGCTTCCAATATGTTGTTAGAGGTCACAGGCTCGAATCCTGCCGAATGACACACATTTTCGGAACAAAATTTATCGTAAATAATCAGGGTGGTAGAAATAATATATAAATATTCTGTTTGATTAAAAGCAGAACATCTACTCAAATAAGAGTATTGATTGAACATAATGTTAAAACAAATTAATTAAATATGACAGTTGTTAAAACCATTTAGTTAATCTTCGTGACTTTCCGTAACATTATACACTTTCAGGGCAGAGATGGTTATTGATGTACATTCGAAAATCGTGTTATATAAGGCTTGATTTAACTTCGATTAGACTGTGGAACCATTCGGGGTCGAGCGGTTTAAAACACACCAGATCAATTGATGGCTTCCCCTATATTGTTAGGGGTCACATATTCGAATCCTGCTGAGTGATACACATTTTCGTAAGAACATTTATCGTAAATAATCAGGCCAGTAGAAATAAATATATAAGTATAGGTACCCCTACTCATTTTCAATAACTAACTTTTAAAGTAAAGTTTTTAAAATAAAAAGTTTTGTTGAAATTATTATTTTAATTTTAATTGAAAGCTAAATGATTACCTTTACAATTTCCAGTTAGCAAAATATTCTGGTGGATTTCAAACAGACATTATATTGATTGGAATATAAAATTTTGAGATTTTTGTTATGTTTTTATATTTTTGGGCGATTTTTGAGCGATCGACACATTTGTAAAAAAAATGTCAATTCTTGGTTTTAAAAACCTTTCAAAAACAAAATATAGATCTGTGACACATTCTCTTTGGAAAATTAGCAAATTTAATGTTAAATTAATCTGATTTACACGAGGATTACTTATTTATAGCAGGAAATTTAGAATAAACTATTTTTAAACACAGAGTTGACCTTTCTAACTTTTCCACCGTAATTGAAATGTGTTGACAGATGCGAGATAAAGTAAGTGTATGGTGATCACAAGAGACATAATTGTACAAGTTTTTTTTCCAATAAGGAGAAGAAACCCTGAAACACATGACCTTTTAATGTACACATAGAAATTACCATGCAAAAAAAAAAAATAGAACTTCAAATACACACACAAACAAAAAAAATTTAAATCATTTTAAAAATACGATAGCTAGATGATTTTCAATTTTCGATTTGTAAATACAGTCTTCACATTATAACCTGCCAGCCAAAACTCTACAAGTTTTGGAATATATTTAAAAATATTTTTGAAACTTTATAAATTATGATAACTAAAAAATCAAAAATGCAAACAATTCTTTTAAAATTTCATTATTAATCGAAATTTTTCTTCAGACTAAAATGTCTGATATTTATATTATTTATTAAAGTAAATAAAAAGCCTATCTAATTAAATAATGTCATAGTTTTATTGAATTTTTTATTTTACTATTCGGAGCAGATTTTCAGTAAAAGGGACTTTTAATGCATAATTTCTATTCCTTAATGAGTCCTGCGTTAAACTAATAAATTCATTTTTGCCTACAGAATTTAATTTCTAGAAAATTTATGAATTTACGTGGAGTGGGGTAACATAAAAATATTGTATCAATATTTTTAAAATAATGGTTTTCAAAATAAATTAATTCATTTGTGAATAATTCTTGAAAGTTATATTAAAATCCGACAATTATTTCATTTTTTCAAGAATTTCCAAATTAATGTGTTTGTCACCTGAAAAAAGTGAGTTATGTAATATTACGTTTTCCATTGTTACCTCTCGTTACGATTTAGCTCCTCGCTAACGAAAATAAAAACAAGAAATGTACCAATATATATATATATATATATATATATATATATATATTTGATGATTTGGTGATTTTACCAAATCTTACAAAAAAGTTCCGGATTCCTATATCGAACATATTAACAATGAAGCTAATATTATAACAGGTGAGCTGGATTTAAGTCAATTTTAACAGGTAAACAAGCTTTCCTAACAATAAAAGATCACGAAGAAGATTTTCCCAATAGCCCCTCGTACCAGCTTACTGAGAATTGCTACTCAAGCCAACCAGTCGAAAAACACAGGGGATTGTATTTCCTGGTTTCAAAAATTTAAAACAAAAACAAATATAATTTCATAAAATATGACATTAAAAACATTTACCCATCAATATCTGAAAAAGGTTTAAATGAAAGAGTTAAATTTCACTAAACGCTACATAGATATCTAAACTTATTTATAAATGGAACTTTGTCTCTGTGTGTATGTGTTTGTGTATGCGTGTCCGTTACCTATAGACTCCGAAACGGTTGAACTGATTTTCTTGAAAGTTTACACAGTTGTACTATAAGCGTCTGCGAGTGTTCTTAGCTGGGTTTTGTGTTAAGGTAACCCCGATAAATATCGAAAATCGATAATCGAAAAAATCGGGTTATAGAAGGAGTGGTCCGATTTTAATCAAATTTGATACACTCATAGACAAAGACATAACAAACGATATTCAGAAGTTTTAAGGTTGCAGTTCTTACAATAGTGCAGAAAATCGATAATATATATATATAAAAGACAAGATGTTTGTGTGTGTCTGTTTATCTTCCTGTATGTCTGTATTTTTTTCAGCCCTTTTATTTTAGTTTTTGCTTCGGGTTTGGCTCTAAGTAGGTATAATTTTAGTTCTTAGTCTCTGCCATAATACCATTTACTCAGAGGATTTATTTAGCCTTCACAATTCAGTTTACGACGAAAAAAACTTATTTGATATCGATACCAGGAAATCAAAATTTGACTTACATCCATTTATTTTTCTTTCAGTCTACGGTTTCGCTTTAATTGGAAACAATTATTACTTTTTAGTTTTTCGTGCCAACGTCCAAAAAACCTGACCACCAGGACCATGGACTAGTTTTAAATCTTTCATTACACCCAGGCAACGCCGGGCTGTACTGCTAGTACCACAGAAAATAGTCTGCAACTTTTTTGGATGAGAAACTACAAAAATTGGTTATAAAAACATGCGACACAGTTACAGACCCGTAACAATTTTTACAAGACTTTACGAACAAAAGAATCAAAGTTAAACCCTTAGACATAGTGATCAAAACCTCAAAACTGAATGCTGAATGTACTTTAGTATTGACATGGGAATTCCTGCAGACTGCATTGTAGCTTTGAAATCTTCAAAATAAAATGATCCCAATACAAGAAATTTCAAGAATATTGAACATGAAGACAACACTAATTACACTTGTTGTTATAGCCCTAAATTTGATTGTAAAAGGCTTCTGAAAAACTCATTGGAGGTATCCCTTGTAGCCGATGTCTTAAGTGAATTAAAAAAACATATTCTTAAAACCACAGCTCACATCTTACGTAGGTCATTATCTATGTAAAATGTGTATCTATTTGAAGTTGTTTTGTTGTTGTTTTTCTTACATAAATGTGTAGTGGAAATGCCATTAGACTATTTTGACCCCAGGACTCCCTTGCTTGGAGGATAAAGGGATTGGCGTAGGGACAACACTCGTACGTATAAAAAGGTACAGAAGCATTGATGACCCCTCGTCGATGGCCTGTGTTGAGAGCCATGGTTAGGACACTTGTTGTGATCCCAGTAGAAATGAATATATAGCATAAATCAAAGACAAGAAGATGAAGAAGAAGATAAAGAAGAAGAAAAAGAAGATGAAGAAGATGAAAAAGAAGATGAAGAAGAAGAAGAAGAAAAAGAAGATGAAGAAGAACAAGAACAAGATGAAGAAGAAGAAGAAGAAGTTACTTACCCACTGTGTCCGTCTGGAACATCCAATAACGTAACTGGACATCCACTGCGATTCTGTGTGGTCAAATACTTCGCTGCTGCCGGATTGGTAGCAGTTACTGCGGTAACTAACAAAGTCAGCAGTGGTAGCCTTAGCAACATACCTCCAAGAACCGGAAGCCTTGGGCTCCACGGCCCACTTTCCTTAGCCATTGTTTAGTTGGAAAATGCCCGGATGCTAAAGGTCCGGTTTTGATTGTCTGCTACAGCTGGAACCTGATGACTTGGGCTATGTTAGCCAACGTCCAGAATTGTCGCAGCTACGCTACCCGTTGGCGGGGAGTGTCCTGCGATGGGAAACAAGTTTCTGGTCTTCGTCTGTTTATGTTTAGGCACGGCTGTGTAAAAAGAAAATAGGAAACTTTTTTGTATTTATGTTAAAAGACATTATAATATATTTGATAAAATAGTGGGATTTTTAATTTTAATATTTTAAGAAAAAATAGTGAATCTTGAACAAACTCCTCACAGATAGAGAAAGACACCAGAAATATGATTCTACAGAAGAATGCTGAGAATATTATTAAACAAACCTTTTAGAAAAAATAAAATGCAAACAAAATGAACGCTTATACTTAGAATAAAAAAGAGACAACTGAAATTTCTAGGGCACTTCATTAATGAGGAAAGAGGGCTTAGAAAATTTGACATTCACAGGGCAGATTGAAGGAAAAAGGAAAACGGAAACATAAAAGAAACATATAATTAATATCAGGAAGAGACAGCTGAAATTTCCAAGGCTTATAATGAGGAAAGATGATTTGGAAAATTTGACACTCAGAAGGTAGATCGAGGAAAAGAGGAAAATGTAAACAAAAAGAACTTTATATTTAATATCAGGAAGAGACAAAAGAACAAAGTTAAACCCTTAGACATAGTGATCAAAACCTCAAAACTGAATGCTGAATGTACTTTTGTATTGACATGGGAATTCCTGCAGACTGCATTGTAGCTTTGAAATCTTCAAAATAAAATGATCAAAATACAAGAAATTTTAAGAATATCGAACATGAAGACAACACTAATTACACTTGTTGTTAGAACCCTAAATTTGTTTGTAAAAGGCTTCTGAAAAACTCATTTTTTTTTTCAGGAAGAGACAGCTGAAATTTCTAGGGATCATAATGAGGTAAGAGGGTTTGGAAAATCTGACATTCACAAGGCAGGTCAAAGGAAAGAGGAAAATGGAAACAAAAAGGAAACTTATACTTAACATCAGGAAGAGACAGTTGAAATTTCTATGGCGCATAATGAGGAAAGAAAGCTTGGAAAATTTGACACTCACAAGGCAGATCGAGGAAAAGAGGTAAATTTAAATAAAAATAAATTTATGTTTAACATCAGGAAGAGACGGCTGAAATTTCTATGGCACATAATGAGGAAAGGGGACAAAGAAGAAAGCAAAGAATGACTTACGTAACGAGATTGTGTAAACGGATGGGTGAACAGGGAAAAGACAAACATTGCTAAATGCTGCGAAGTTGTGGAGAGTCATGACTGCCGAAATCTTGAAGGTACACGGTACGTAAAAGAAGAGTAAAAGAAGAGGGCAAGATAGGAAATTGTAGAGAGCCATGATCCTCGATGTCTTGAAGGGATACACACATACAAGAAGAAGAACGAGCTTGTATAAGTAGTAGACAGAATAGTGATTGGAAGATATATTAAAAAGAAATAATCTACTAAGAGTTACATAGAACGGGAAATTGAGGAGAGACATGATCGCCCAGGTTCTGAAAGACATGACACATAGATGAAAGAGCTTGTATAAGTAGTAGACAGAACTGGGATTGGGAGATATAGTGTTGTGTCGTGATCATACGATACAAACAAATGAGTGTTTAGTCCGAGTGGTAAAGACTAAGGAACACACGATTAAATCAACAATAAGGTTTATTATACGAAAGGTACAAATATTAAGAGTCCACACAATAGTCACTATGTATAAAAATGGAGCGTAGAGTAGTTTCATCCGTTCTTGGTCGTCTTGCTCCCTCGTAATATACTGCGTGGTGTACATATAATGGGTGACAGTCCATAGCTAGGGGGAGACAGGTTATTCCATAACAACTTATAGTAAAAAGACACACATCTTCTAAAAGCTACAAAGGACAGGAAATTGAGGAGAGAGACCTTATTGTCCACGTCCTAAAGGTACACGGCATACGTACAGAATAAAAATGATCCTGTGTAACTGGTTGGCAGAACAGGGATTAGAACTTATAACAAAAAGAGATTTACTAAAAGCTACAAAGAATAGGAAATTGTGGAGGGACATGAACATTCACGTCCTGAAAGGACACAGCACATAGAAGAAGAATGAGTTTGTATAACTAGTTGGCGGAACAGGGATTAGTAGAGATATAAAAAAAGACTGAAGTTGGCAAGAGCTACAAGAAATACTAGACGTTGTGGAGACAGAAGTTAACACATTTCGACGATTCATTTTTGCTCTCTTCTTCAGGAATACAATCTAAACTGAAAGCTGTTGGTCTCATTTTTCTGGTAATGTTAGCCAATCTAACAGCAAGTGTCTAGACAGCTGAAGCAAAAACGTCTATTATGAGAGACTTCTATATAGAGCGAGAAGGAATCTCACTTGGTGTAGGTATTAGATAGAAAGCTCTAACGAAGAAAGTTTACCCAGGCGCCATAGGCTACCAGTTCATGTTAGCTCTACTCCATGATACAGTAATTTTAAATCTAAATAGAAGGATTTTATATGCGGAATTTCGGTATCTAGTCGACTAATGTTTACCCCGCCGCTGTTAGACTACCAGTACTTTTATCTCGTCTGACTATGTAATATTGCAATCTTCTTCTATATGACGTTTCCCTTCAGGAAGTGAACGATCATAGCTCGCCATCCATTCACACAAGCTCGACAAATTGTGTGGTTCGCTGCCTCCCACTGTTTCTTCAATATATCCTGTGAGTGTCAAATTCGGCAAGCACTTCTACCTCATTCAGTCAGTTAAGTGCCATACGTGATACACGCTTGGGCGATCATGTCTTGAAAGAAGATTATCCCGAAGTAGGTTACCATTATTTTGTAAGGTAGACGGGTTGCCAGCCAAGGCTATAGAACCCAATCTATCCTGTTATTTAACCCATAACTGGAAGGAAGAGACGGATTAATACCTTTCCCAAGGGCATTTGCGCGTAAGTGAATGCGAGGAATTCAACTGGAATTCGAAATCGGTTTCCCGAATTCTCGTTCCGATCCGATATCCACTGCACCATAACGCACATTACGCGCCCAGAAACACAGCTGTCTCTGTTTGATTCGCCTATGGTATTCTCAGCATCCTTCTGTAGAACCACATTTCAAAAACAAATTATTGGCGAATTAGGCTAATAAAGTGTTCTTTTTGCTTTCATGCTCATTATGATTTTTTCGCCTATAATATTTGATGTAATGAATAGCTAATGAATATGTATACACCTTGGTTCCCCCTCACAGTAATGTGATTGGTTGATGTCAGCCATAAAAACAGATAGAGGCGAGGACACAGAGAGATCTACTCCTAGAGTTCTATCGGTCTTCCATTAGAGATCTACCACTAGAGGTCTACGGCTATTGACTCCGCCTACATCTCAGGATACTGCATACTACGAGTACCGTCCATTACGTCTACTTACTAGATTATGCTAACCCGTTACATTTGCCTTAATCACTTAACTACCTCGAATGATATATATATATATATATATATATATATATATATATATATATACCTTTTATCGGGCCATATCAAAATTCTCATTAACCTTCTGTAAAACCACATTTCTAAGAAAAGTTTATATGTGAACAGAGGTATTTGATCAGCCATAGACCATTGGAGAGAACTTGTACACAACCTAATGCCGTAATACTGTAATATCAAATGTAAATAAAAAAAAAACTTGTAAAATTGAAGTATTTGATAGTCTGTTCCTTTAAGTGACGTATATTACAACTAGCATTATAGCCCGGCGTTGATCGGGTGTAATGAAAGCTTTAAAACTAATCCATGGTCCTGGAGCTCAGACTCTTTGGACGTTGGCACGAAAGATTAAAAAGCAATAGTTGTTTCCAGTTATAGCGAAACCGTAGACTGAAAGAAAAATGAATGGATGTAAGTCAAATTTTGATTTCCTGGTATCGATTTATATATGTATATATATTATCGATTTTCTGCACTATTGTAAGAACTGCAACCTTGAGACTTCTGAATATCGTTTGTTATGTCTTTGTCTATGAGTGTATCAAATTTGATTAAAATCGGACCACTCCTTCTATAACCCGATGTTTTCGATAATCAATTTTCGATATTTATCGGGGGTACCTCGACATAAAACCTAGATAAGAACACTCGCAGACGCTTATAGTACAACTGTGTAAATTTTCAAGAAAATCGGTTCAGTCGTTTCGGAGTCTATAGGTAACGGACACACACACACACACACACACACACACACACACACACACACACACACAATGTTCCGTTTATAAATAAGTTTAGATAGATTTAGATACTTCTATTAACAATTCGTCTTCTGATTTTCCTTCTTGTTATTATTACTTTTTTCAACTTGTGGAAATTTCATGGTTTTCTTATTTTGATATTCTGATTAATCTTAATTCATCAATTAATGCTTGAAGAAGCGCATGGCGAATTCTATGACAATCAATTATCTGTAGAAATTGGCCTATTGCATCATTAAATATTTGAACTTAACAACTTGAACAAAATATTGCAATAACAATCATAAATATAAAGTTCTCTCTCTTCTTCGTTTATATCATTTCTCTTTGCTTGCATTCGTTCTCTATTATGTTTACGGATTGCTTCTCTCTCTTCTGCTCGTAATCGTTCTCGTCTTCTTCTCTGCCGTTTTCTTGCTGCCTCTCTTTGTTGTCTTATTCTTTCTTCCATTACAATGATTTTCTCCGGAAATATAATACATTTACAAAATACACCTAATCTCATTCATTACAAATAAAGCGTGACACACGTAAGTATCGAGTTAGGTATTACTGTATTATAATATAAAGACTACGACTTCCTATATTGTTCACAGCGAGAATTGAAGAACCGATTCAGTCAGTTAAGTGCCATACGTGAAACACGCTTGGGCAATCATGTCTCGAAAGAGACATGACTGACTGGGCAGAAGATTATCCCGAAGTAGGTTGCCATTGCTTTCTGCGGTAGATTGGTTGCCAGCCAAGGCTATGGAACCCAATCTGTTCTGTTATTTAATCCATAACTGGAAGGAAGAGACCTTTCCTAAGGGTATTTGTGCGTAAATGAACGCAATGAATTCAACTGGAATTTGAACTCGGCTCCCCGATTTCGCGTTCCGTGTCAAGAACCAATTAGATAAAAGAAATAAAAATAAACAGATTAAAGTATTTTCCTGAGTTGAAGGAGAATCAAGATGAAGAAATCAAAGAAAGACTAGAAATTATTATTTAAAGCACAAAACAAGTACAATAATACTCTCTTTTGTTGTAATAGCGTATATATATATATATTACAGTAATTCTCGTTTTATATTTCCTATTCGACTTTTTTTTTTCATTTATCACGCGTGCTTGTGTGTACGTTGTCCGGCGTTCCTATGTTTAATCTTTTGTGTCTGTGTATGCGTTCATATCTCTTTCTAGAGCGTGACACACGTAGGTACTACGGTATTAGTATAGAGATTATTATTATTATTATTATTGTTATTATTATTATTCGATTTCTGCTATGGTCGCACTACCTACCAAGTCTGCAGGAAGATCTAAGGCAGGTCATGGTGTGTTGCTATGGCTCCATTTCTATCTTCCCCTAACATCCCTAGCGTTATATAGACAAAGTTCTCCCTAGTGTGTGGGCTGTATTTAACGAGACAATTTTTTGTATATCTCTTAAGCTGGGGTTTCTAGGGATTCTTTCAATGTGTTGTTTGATTCCATTTTTTATCATTCCAAGAACACTTACTATCACTGGCACGATTCTTGTTTTCAATTTCCACATTTTTTCTATTTCAATTTCCAGGTCTTTATATTTTGACAGTTTTTCGAATTCCTTGGTTGCTATGTTACAATCAGCTTGACAAGCCATATCAATTAATAGGCAAGTTTTTTCTTTCTTGTTTTTAACAATAATGTCCGGCCTATTTGCTTCAGATTTTCTGTCTGTGTAGATGGTGTAATCCTATAGAATGGTGACATCTTCTATTTCTGTAACCGGTGTTAAGTAATGTAAATATTGCCCAACTCTATCGTGACGATTTTTATATTCATTTGGGGCAAGTACAGAACATCCTAAGATTAGATGGTCTATTGTTTCTTGGTATTTATCACAGAACCTGCATTTTGGATCCACATTATTATGTATAATATTTGCCTGAAAGTTCCGAGTGAAAAGACTTTGGTCTTGTTCTGCAAGAATAAAGACTTCAGTTTCAGACTTTAATCCCGATTCACATAACCATCAGGTGACTATTTACTTTATCAACATTGGATTTATTAGCACGTTCTGGATATTGGCCATGCAGAGGTTTGTCTTGCCAGCGTTGTTTCATCTTGTTCAAGAGCTTTATCCTTGGCTTTCATTTTCATATTTTTTGCCGCAATAGTTGGTTCTTGGCTTCTGTTTTGCTTTTCTACAGAATCTAGTAAATGTAAATCTTGTTTGTATTTACTACCTTTTTTCATTATTGAATATTTTTTCATTCTGTTTTCATGTTGTTTGACTAATTGTATAATCCAGTCCTTTGTTGTTTCTATGTATGTTAGTAAGCCACTAGTTGTTGTCTTGTATGACAATTCTAGCAGAATAAGGCCTCTTCTACAAGAAACCGTAATTTCTAGCATGTGAGCGCCTCGCGGCTCCATGACGTCTACAAACGATGTGCAGACAAACCGCCTTCGCTTGCTTCGGCGAGGTAAGCCTCCGCCACATATAGATGGTCTACATCAGCCTTAAATGATGCATCTTATGTATAGAAAGAAGCTTTCTTGTCTTAGAATCCATTCGTCTGATGTCGTTAAGAGACCAGTTCAAGATGTTGAAACTATATTGGATCACTGGGATGGCAAGTGTATTAATGGCCATATTTCTGTTCTGAGAATCCAATTCAGTTTTAAAAATCAGTTGTAACCTTCTATAGTATTCTTTACGCACTATTTCTTTCATTTTTATGGTGAATTCTTTCACTATCATTTACACCTAGGTATTTATAAACTTATTCTTGTTCTAAATCTTTTATTGTTACAGCAGGATCTAAGCTAATTGAGGATGTTTGTTGTAGCGATCCTCGTAAAACTGTAGCTTTAGCACATTTATTCAAATTGAATTGCATTCCAATGTCTTCAATGAAGCATTTTACAGCTTGCAGAAGACCTTCCAGCTCATTATCATTCTTAGCATATAACTTTAAGTCATCCATGTAAAATAGATACCTTATTTTCTTTTGAACTATTTTATAACCACATTCTGTCTTATTAAGTTGACTGGTTAATGCTATTCATGATATGCAAAATAGTAAGGGAGACAAAAAATCACCTTGAAATATACCTCGGTTGATGTTTATTTCACCAGACTTATAGGTTCCATTTACATGATTGAAGTAAAGTGTTGTTGTTGTTATTATTATTATTATTATTATTATTATTATTTCTGATAGCGTATAAAGAATTATTGTGGTAAAGTGCCGGCGATTTTTGTCTGAACCAGATGATTCATCAAATACCTAAAGATGGCTCAGCATACACTTATTTTAAACTAGCTGGAAACTGCAAAATAAACGAGATATAACTGAAAGAAAATACTGGTAATGGTAAAACAATAATTAACAAGAAAATACTAATTAATTATTAATTAAATGCTGGTAATGGTAAAACACTAATTAACAGGAAAATAGTGGTAATGGTAAAATACTAACTAGGGATAGGAGAGTTTGTCATTTGCTTGAAGCATTGTGTATATAAGGTGTATGGAAGGCTATCACATTGTGTTTAGTAAAATAAAGGAAGGTAAAGAAGTTGTTGGGTATTACCTATTTATTATTCATTAATATTTCGAGATCCGAAAAAATACAAGAAGTACACACACACACACACACACACACACACACACACACACACACACACACACACACACACACACACAGGAGAACAAATACCAGATGGAAAAAATGTAGCAATAAACACGCCTCCAATTAAAGTAGATAAAGACATAACATCAGGTCGTAAAACGGCGTCTACTACCAATCTGACTGAGATGCAAAAATGCCAAATTCTGTCACCGGCCAACGCGCACATATTAAGCCATAAATTAAAGCAGACAGATATGTCATAAACTCGTAAAATGGCGCCCACTATCACTTTAGCAAAGATGCGAAAAAGCCAAATCCTACTATCGCGCACACATATATAAACCATAAACACACACACACAGACACACACACACATACATGCACTAACACGCTTACAGGTACACATACTAACTACAATTGACGACAGCAGTAGCAGCGAAAGAGGACCATTCGTTTAAAGGTACGGTCCACCAGCAGACGTGAAATCAAGTTCTCCTATCATTTTGAAGATGAGCTTCTGATCTCGAAATATTAATGAATAATAAATAGTTAATACCCAACACCTTAGCTTCCTTTATTTTACTAAACGAATTGTGATAACCGTCAAATATCTACCCATACACGTTATATACACAATGCTTCAAGAAAATTACAACACTCTCCTATCCCTACATCTAAGCCAGGATGAATTTGCAATCGTTAGAGAGCTATTTTAACTGTCCGAGAAACATGCAAAGATAGAATGCCAAATCAACTACCTAACTGCAGCAATAGCAGCGAAAGAGGACCATTCGTTTAAAGGCACGGTCCAACAGCGGACTGACGTAAAATCAATCTCTCCTACCATTCATTCTGAAGATGAGATTCTGATCTCGAAATATTAATGAATAATAAATAGGTAATACCCAACACCTTCTTTACCTTCCTTTATTTTACTAAATGCATTGTGATAGCCTTCAAATACCTACCCATACACTAGTTTGGGAAAATAACATTGTGTGTGGAGAAAGATGCTCATCATGGAAAATAGACAAAAAAGAATGACTGGCGAAGAGTTAGGTGTGTTTACATGTGGACTCCTTGGTACTGATAAATGCAAGTTGGATTTACAGGATTTTAGCCTAAAAAATACGACACCAAAAGATAAGTGAGTAAGCGACACCAATTGCTACAAACTGCAATTGATAGACTTCGCTGAGGGTTATGGGGACAGAACAGAAACGGCACCCAAACTTTTGGCGCGCGAACTATTGGAACAAATAATTCAAAACTTTCAATTTAAAAAAAATTCTTCTCTCGCGCTTATGGAACTCACTTTCGACATTTTTTTTTGTTTGGCTTTGAAAAACGCATAGGTTGAAATCTCAATTTTTATAAAAGAAATAAGCGGAATATACAAAAAATACAAGTTTATTTTTGTTATAAACGCAATGACAGATTAACAGTGTTTAAAAATATTTCAAAAATTGAAAATTATAGTTTCACAGATTAAGCAAAAGTTGTGAATGTTGAGCTATTTCTTTTAAGAAATGTGCGTTGTGGTGCAGTGGATATCGGCGCGGAACGAGAAATCTGGGAGCCGAGTTCGAATTCCAGTTGGATTCCTTGCATTCACTTACTCACTTGGGAAAGGTATTAATCTGTCTCCTCCTTCCAGTTATGGGTTAAATAATAGGACAGATTGGGTTCTATAGCCTTGGTCGGCAACCAGTCCACTGCAGAAATCAATGGCAACCTACTGCGGGATAATCTTCTGCCCAGTCAGCCATGTCTCTTTCGAGACATGATCGCCTAAAGTGTGTATCACGTATGGCACTTAACTGACTGACTGAATATAATAGTTGGATTAAGGCTTCTACTTAGTCATAAAGTTGGGGATCGGTTTACTATTGTTATGAAGTAATAAACTGATCCCCCAATAATAATTATGTAATATATAATACATCTCTTCTTCGTCTAGCTATGAGTCAAATAGCAGAACAGATTGGGTTCTATAGCCTTGGTCGGCAACCAGTCCACTGCAGAAATCAATGGCAACCTACTGCGGGATAATCTTCTGCCCAGTCATCATATCTCTTTCGAGACATAATCTCCCAAATGCGTGTAACACGTATAGCACTTAGCTGACATCTTGTTTTCAGGAGTATATTTATCTAATAGCGCCATGATTCTCTTATTTGCAGTTTTTTTTATAATAGAATTGTTATGTTAACTATCCTTTTGCTTTTTTAGAATAATTAAAAGTTGGTTTGCAGTTAGCGACTCTTAAGAAAATATGGTAACTTCAAAGAATTGCCAGAGGTACGCAATTATCCGGGAACGCATTTGTCTAGGGACGCAAATGTCCTGGTACGCAAAATGTCTGGACTGCAATTGTCCGGGACCCAAATGTCTAGTACGCAACTATCCGTCCTCCTTTGGGTTTTATTAGTGTTTGGAAAGTGGTTAGTGAATTGAGGTATTGAGAGCCTTAACAATTCTGAGCAAATGAGTAGAGACATTAGATAATGAAAAATGTCGGAAGTGGTTAATCAAATTAGGGTCTGAAGGAAAAACGCGCGGTTTAAAAATATTAATTTAAAACCCATGAAATAGTTGTAAAAAGTATGACATTGGAACTGGCTTCTATATACTTGCTTTCCTGATGTTTACAACCTCCAGGAATTTAAATGCAATGTCAATTCCCATCTCTTATCCATTTGAATCCAGTCCTTTCTATATCACTCCGTCTATCTTGTTCTTTTTCTTTCTCTCTACCTTGCAACTGTTTTCATTCCTGTGTTCACATCTTTGTCTTGCCTTTTCTCTGGCACCCCTTGTAGCTGGTTCGTCTTCCTCTTCACTCTCCTTCTGCCTAAAACTTTAACTCTCTTATGTAGCCCTCTGCACGTCAGTGGCAGTACCGCTTTGCTTGGGGTGAAGCGATTAAAAAAAAAGATTGAAAAGATCATGGTTTATTTTTTTAAATAAAAATCCAAGCGACATTTTGATTACTTAAAGGAAATGCATAGTCCAAGGAAATACATAGACCAACCTTTCCTTTTCTCATAAAGTATCTTCTAGGTCTTAAAATTAAAGTTGGGCTACCCTGCTGTTTATCGCGAGATTCTCAACAAAACCCATAAAAGGGTCTGCAATGTTATCGGTTTTGAGTTGGCATCTCGGCTTCTGTCCTACCGCATACCACAACTCCCATGTACTTTTGCTATAATACTGTCATGATAATTGTTTCGGTGAGATTTCGTTTTTGGTACTTTGATGTGTTTTTAATCATTTCACTCCAAGCAAGGCAATAAAGCCACTCAGACTCAAGAGGTTATTATGTGCTAAAGAATATGAGAAAAAAAACTTTTAAGGAAAGAGAACAATAAAAGAATAAGAATTAAGATAACAATTGATATTGTATTTGAAATTTTGAATATCAAACCTGACTGGGAAGCAAAAAACCGGAAGCGATTTTCCCAAACTTCACGCTTGTGATTGAAGAAACTGTTAACATAAAACTTGCGGTTACATCTAGACATTTCAACTACAAAATTATGGAACCTTGTAGTCAATCTAGTACTGCGCTTAAATTAAATCGTGAATTTAAGCATAGTATTAGATAAGGATGTGCGTTGTGGTGCAGTGGATACCGGCTCGGAACGAGAAATCGGGGAGCCGAGTTCAAATTCCAGTTGAATTCATTGCATTCACATACGCGCAAATACCATTGGGAAAAGTATTAATCCGTCTCTTCCTTCCAGTTATGGGTTAAATAACAGGACAGATTGGGTTCTATAGCCTTGTCTGGCAACCAGTCTACCGCAGAATGTAATGGCAACCTACTGCGGGATAATCTTCTGCCCAGTCATCCTGTCTCTTTCGAGACATGATCACCCAAGCGTGTTTCACCTATGGCATTTACGATTTATTAGATAAGCAACTTCTTCTTCTTCTTCTTCTTCTTCTATGTACCTTGTTTTTTCAGTACGTTGTCTCTGAGCACTCTTTCTCCTGTAACTTTCTCCTGTAACCACGCAACTTCCGTTCTGTCATCCACTTGCTCAGGCTTTACAAATATGTTATCCACTGCTTTCCGCTGTCTCTTTTTCTATCTATCTGGCCTGTTAGTATCAGGTTCTCTAAGCCTTTTTTACTTATTGCCTGTCCCAGAATCTTTAGTTGTCTCTTCCTGATGTTCAATATTAATTTCCTTTTTGTTTCCATCCTTTCCAACACCTCATAATTGCTCAAAATCTTGATCCACGATATCCACAGCATCCTTTTGTAGAACCACATTTCAGTTGCTTCAAGTTTTTCCTTCATCTTTGATGATATTGTCCAACATTCACTGCCCTATTGAAGAACCAATATCACATAGCAATCCAGTACTCTCCTCGTTGTTTCTAGCGAAATTTTCCTGTTTCTTAATACTCTTCTCAGCTTCTGAAATGCATCTTTGTGCTTTTCGATCTCAGGAATATAAATGTATAGAAACTGCTGCGGCCACAAAATGAGGGGTCAATTTATAAATTGATTGTAATATGGAACTGATCCCCCACTTTATAACCAGTATGCTTCTGTAGAACTACAATTCAGTTGGTTCGAGTCTTTCAATCATCTTTGATGATATTGTCCAGCATTCACTGCCATATTGAAGAACTGACAACACATAGCAATCCAGTACTCTCCTCTTTGTTTCTAGCAAAATTCTCCTGTTTCTTAATACTTTACTCAACTCCTGGAATGCTTCTTTCGCCATACCAATTCGCTTTCGGAACTTTAGCTTTTCTTGATGCTCAGTATTAATTTCCTTTTCTTTTCCATCATTTCCAAAACCTCATCATTGCTCACATTCTCAATCCATTATATTCACAGCATCCTTCTGTAGAACCACATTTCAGTTGCTTCAAGTTTTTCCTTCATCTTCGAAGATATAGTCCAGCATTTACTATCATATTGAAGAACTGATATCACATAGCAATCCAGTACTCTCTTCTTTGTTTCTAGAGAAATTTTCCTGTTTCTTAATACTTTACTCAACTTCTGGAATGCATCCTTGGCCATGCTAATTCCCCTTCGGATCTTTGTGTCGCACTTTCTGTCTTCTGTTAGAACACTTCCCAGGTATTTAAATTTTTGTACCTGCTTGAGATTAGCAACTAGGTCTCATAATTTTACTATTAAAATTAACAACACGTTCTATTCGAATAGTTTACTCTCTCGCACTTCCCTGAACTGAACTTCCAGCTTGTTGTTTTCCTGTGCGATTAAAAAAAAACAATTAATGTAGTGTTAATCGTCGTCATCTATCATTCTGAACCCTTTTTTTTGTGGCCCTTTCTACTCAGTAATGTTTTAGTTAATTTTACTCTAAGAAATCACTTGCGTCTTAGGGGCTTTATCGCTTTGCTCGGAGATTGAAAGAAGATCAACTAAATACAGCTAAGGAAAAGATAAATATAACTTCATTGCCTGCCCCTATATTGATCTGGACTGGAGGATAGTGTTAAAAATGGCGGAGGGGAGAAAGGAATTCAAGAAATGTTTCTGACAAAATGATAGTGAATGAAACCAAGGGATTAGAATAATGAGAGATAGTTTTAGAGAATTAGAAGTTTGGTCTAATCGGTTTAAGAAACGTAAAATAAATAAATAAATAAATAAATATCCATTGGACAGAAAATGTCGGAGAGTTATGAAGAAAAAGAAAAATAAGAATTCATTTGTTATAAGTTTTCAAAAGGAAACCTATTTTGAAATAATACCGATACAAAACAAAAGATTGTATCTGCTGTTCAGTGAGAATCATCTTTCTTTAAATATTACTAACTGGCGCTACAGAATCATACAAAAATACACCAAATAGATTAACGGTGTACATAGACTGGAGTTATCATAAAAATTCTAGCCCTGGCTATGACGATTAACTACATCCGGTGTCAAGGCTTGTGATCGGGAGATTGGAAACTGCGAGGTGTGTGGAATTGCTGTTGTTCCCAGCTCCACTTTCACCCGCAATGGTAGCACCTGTTAGGATCCCAGCAATGGGTAAATAGGGGGCCCCCAAACAAAAACAAGGCACTATGAAAGTGTAGAAGTACATTTTTATAGTAAAAATACCAACAAGACAATTTTACATAAAAATTTATCAACAATACCTATTTATAGTAAAATTACCAACAACACATTGTTTTTAATCATTTCACCCCAAGCAAGGCGGTACTGCCACTGATGTTCAGGGGCTACATAAGAGAGTTAAAGTTTTAGACAGAAAAAGTGTGAACACAAAGACGAACCAGCTACGGGGGGGGAGAAAGAGAAAAGGCAAGAGAAGGATGTGAACGCAGATGTGAAGACAGTTGCGAAGGTAGAGAGAAAGGAAAAGAACAAGATATACGGGGTGATGTAGAAAGAACTGGAGTCAAATGGATAAGAGATGGGAATTGACATTGCATTTAAATTACTGGAGGTTGTAACCGCCATGAAAGCAAGTATACGGAAGGGAGTTCCACAGGAAGGAAGTGCGAGAAAAGAAGCTGATGGAGGAGAATTGTCGGCTGCATTTGGTCGATCTAACTGTAAGTGGGTGGGATCTTGTTTTTAGTTTGGTTGCAAGAGTAAATTTTTGTGGAGGGGGCACCAGTCGGAGCAGAAGCCATGAAAATATTTGTAGAAGAGACAGAAGGAGGCTACATCCCGCCGGTGAGAAAGTGGCTGGAGTCAAGCTGCCAAGTCGGGATCTATCACATCACAGATTCTTTGTTGCCTGTCGAGAACATTGAGATGAACAGCAGGGGCGCCTGACCAGATATGACAACAGTATTCTATTAAACTGTGTAGAGTGGGGGTGCGTGTTCTTTGTACGTCGGGAGTCACCAGTGTATCGTAGAGAGCCGGTTAATGTTTCTTTGACTCGGCTTTGTGTCAGTCTTAACCGAACTCCCCCTACAGCTTACAAGCTTTGTGCTGAATTATCATCGGAAGGTTTTCATCAGAGGGATGGTTGTCGGCAGGTTGGAATCTGTGGAATTGTGTGGAATAGCGTAAGAAGAATAAAATATACATTTTGCATTTTAAAATAGAAATTTATTAAAAGGAGGAATAACAAGAATTCGTAGAAATTAATGTTTAATGAGAAAGTTAAGGGTATCAAGAGTTCATACGAAATGTTTGTAGCAGTAATTGTTGAAAGAGATAAGGAGAAAGAGAACAAGGTGCGACATGACCTTATCTCCGGGTTGATTTGAAGTTGCCGTTACATGTGAGTTGTTTCGGCTCTCGGCTGCCATCTGTCACTCTTGAGTGACGCCCAGGTCATTTATATAGTTCTTTTGAATTTCATACTGGATTGCCAAGTCCTTACCAAGTCTTACAAGTCGCTCATATTGGTCAAAAATCATTTTAACACCTACTTGCAAAATCTGGTTTCGACTTTTCCGTTAAGTATATGGTCAATCGTTTTTCTATGTGAGAAAACCAGGATTTCACACGTCATTGTGAACTTTTGTAAAAATGAAGAAGAAGGTTGATTTTAATTAAGTTCTTATCTAAACTTATTTATAAATGGAACTTTGTCTGTGTGTGTGTGTGTGTGTATGTGTGTGTGTGTCCGTTACCTATAGACTCCAAAACGGCTGAACTGATTTTTTTGAAAATTTACACAGTTGTACTATAAGCGTCTGCGAGTGTTCTTAGCTAGGTTTTGTGTCGAGGTAAATATCGAAAATCGATCACCGAAAAAATAGAGTTACAGAAGGAGTGTTCCGATTTTAATCAAATTTGATACACTCATAGACAAAGACATAAGAAACGATATTCAGAAGTTTCAAGGTTGCAGTCCTTACAATAGTGCAGAAAATCGATAATATATATATATATATATATATATATATATATATATATATATATATATATATATAAAGCAAGATGGTTTTTGTGTCTGTCTGTTTATCTGCCTGTAAGTCTGTATATTTTTCAGCCATTTTATTTTATTTTTTGCTTCGGGTTTGGCTCTAAGTAGGTATAATTGTAGTTCTTAGTCTCAACCATGATACCATTTACTCAGAGGACTTAGTTAGCCTTCAATATTCAGTTTACAACCAAAAAACCTATTTGATATAGATACTGGGAAATCAAAATTTGACTTACATCCATTTATTTTTCTTTTAGTCTACGGTTTCGCTATAACTGGAAACAACTATTGCTTTTTAGTCTTTCGTGCCAATGTCCAAAGAGTCTGAGCTCCAGGATCATGGATTAGTTATAGCGGACGAGGAGTTATAGCGGACGAGGAGTATAGCCCGGCGTTGCTCGGGTGTAATGAAAGTACACCCGAGCAACGCCGCGGGTATACTCCTCGTCCGCTATAACTGTAAACCTCTTTCATGACATTCATTCATATAATGACTTCCAATTTCTTCATGAAATCAAACTCTATTCAAAAACAAAACTTCAACATAAAACACATATATTACCGCCTCTAGTAATTATGTCCTCACAAACATGTATATTTACAAAAGGTGAGTATTATCTACCATGTATTCAATTCTTCTTCTTCTTCTTTTATGTGCCCTGTCCTTTTAGGACGTAGGCGATCATGGCTTTCCACATCTCTCTATCCCTGGTGGCTCTTAGCACGCTTTCTCCTGTTACGCCACGCAACCATCGTTCCGTCATCCACCTGATCAGGTCTTTCAAATATGTCATCCGCTCCTTTCTCCTGCCCCTCTATTTCCCTCTAACTGGCCTGTTAGTATCAGTTTTTCTAAGCCCTCCTTCCTCATTGCATGTCCCATGAACTTTAGCTGTCTTTTCCTGATTCTCATTATTTCCTTTTCGTTTCCATTCTTTTCAACACCTCATCATTGATCACATGTTCAGTCCATGATATCCACAGCATCCTTCTGTAGAAACACATTTCAGCTGCTTCAAGTTTTTCCTTCATCTTCGTAGATATTGTCCAACATTCACTGCCATATTGAAGAACCGACATCACATAGCAATCCAGTGCTCTCTTCTTTGTTTTTTGCGAAATTTTCCTGTTTCTTAGTACTTTACTCAACTTCTGGAATGCTTCCTTCGCCATGCCAATTTGCCTTCAGATTTCTGTGTCGCACTTTCCGTCTTTTGGTAGAACACTTCCCAGGTATTTAAATTTTTGTACCTGCTTGATTTTAGTGTCCCTCTCCTGTATTTGGCATTTTGGGCTACCCTTTTAACTGATGACCCTGCATTCGGTTTTCTTGCATTTTGTTTGTAGTCCTTTCTTGTCACTCTCTTGAGCTACCTTCTGTAGGAGTTCTTATAGTTTCCTTTCCGTGTCTGCTATTAGCACAATATCATCTGCGTACCCTATATTGTTTAAAATGTGGCCTCCAATGACGAATCCTGGCATAAATTCTATGGTTCTTGTGAAATCAGAATAAAATATTTTTATTACTTCTAAACTTCCAAGAAAATGAAATTTCAACATTAAATTACCCATAAGAAGTAGATATGTCCGTTAAACAAACAATTTGAATCATATATTTCAAGATGTGGAAGTATGAAATAGAAAACATTTTTAACAACTCGGTGTATGTATCAGTTACAACGAATTTATTATAGTAAATAAAGAGATTGAACATAAAAAATGGTGCACTAGAGATAGTTTCACACAACGCCGCAAATTATTATGAAACCAATACAGTAAGCTAAGTTTTTTCTTTCTATCAAGATTCCTTCTCGCTTTTCTTTCTTTTTTTCTGGTTTTCCTTTCTTTATTTATTTTTAAAAATGTTTCTTTCTCTTTTTCTTCAGCCTTTTTCCTTTCTTGTTTGTCTTTTTCCTTTTTTAATTTTTTCCATCTTTCGGCCTTGTTTCATTTGTTTCTTGTTTTATCCTTTTATTCTACATTTTTTGTTTGTGTGTTTCCATCTTTCTTTCTACTTTCATTTTTTCATTGTTTCTTTCTTTTTCGTTGTTTCTTTCTTTCGTTCGTTCTTATTTTCTATGTTCCCTGTTTAATTATTTTCGTTCAGCTTTTCTTTCAGAAATATTTCTTCTCCCTGTCTTCCTTGTAGTTATTTTTCCTAGTTTTCTTTCTTTCGTTCTTGTTTTATACATTTGTTCACTTGTTTCTTTCTTTTTCTTTCTTTTTTCTTCTGCTTAGATTTCTTTCTTTCTTTCTTACTTTCTTTCATGCATTTGTCTTTCTTTACTTTTTTATTTCTTTTTTGTTTTTACCTTTATTCTAGTCATATTTATTTCTTTCTGTCTAGATTCCTTCACTTCTTTCTTTTTGTCTTTCTTTCTTTTTTCTGTCTTTCTGCCTTCTTTCTTTCTTTCTAGTTTTCTAACTTTCTTTCTTTCTTTCTTTCTTTCGTATTTAATACTTTCTGTCATTCTTTCTTTTATCTTTTTTCATTATTTTTTCTTCTTTTCTATTTTTATTTCTTTATTTATTTCAGTCGATTTTTTCTTTTTTCTGCTTTACTTTCTTGTTTGTTTTTCTTCTCTTTACATTTTCTTTATTCTTTCTTTCTTTCTTTTTTTCTTTCTTAGTATTTCTTATTTTGTTTCTTAATATTTCTTTTTTTTCTCTTTCTTTCTTAACCTATCTCGTTTTCTTTTTTATTTGTGGTTTTCTTTCTTTTTTTCTTTCTTTCTTAATTAATTAATTTATTTATTTTACTATTCAGCTCAACATTACTTCTTTATTTTCTCTTTTTCTTTTATACATTTTATTTATTTGTCCATCTTTCAAAATATTTTTCCCCTAAAACCATTTTTATTTTTGTCTAATACTTTTTCATCTTTATTTTTATGTTCATTCCTCAGTTACTTTTAGTCTATTTCAGGTTTTTTCGATCAAAGAGAATCAGAGCCGCCAACCTTTTAATAAACAACAAGACATTACTCTACTTAACTTGGCTGAATTCAAATTCAGTCATATAACTAAATCAGATATAAAAGAGAGTAACTATATGATTAAATGTGAATTACGCCTGATAAAGGGTACCACTGGTAATTTGATTTTTTACGTGTCGTACCTTGCTGGGTTATTTAATAGTGAATGTTTATATGAGGTACCCAGTGAGGATCGAACTCACAATTCAACCAGACTAAATGCATTCTCCGTTATTCTATGCTTAGGTGTATTTGTGAATTAGATTGGCATTGTCTGTATCAGTCTTACACACTTCTTTCATTCATATCAAATACTTCATTCATCATTAACATTCTAAGAGTCACTTGAGTGTCTCACGAGCCTTCTAGTAGATGAATTTTAATATTAGAAGAAAACTCACAAGAATTTGGAAGGATGGTTAAAATCTTCTACTTTCGACCACTATTTTTTTTTTTTGTGACGGATTGGTTGTTAAAAATGAAAGAACAATTTTTTTAAAAAGAGAGATTTAAAGAACAAATAACGTTCCAAAGATCTTCATCAGGATTTGAAAAGCTGAGGCATTAGAGGTAGAATGATACTGCACAAACATTACAGAAAAAAGAATCAAGCACATTGCATAATCCTGGCAGTAGCAAAAGTGAACAAGACGATTTGAACCCGATTTTATATACATATATATATATATATATATATATATATATATACGCATCGCTCATTCAGTAACGAATGAGAGTACTCTGGCTATTGGGCGTGTATAATGATAATATACACGCTAAAAAGTCTGCCTACTTCTACCGAGCGCCCATAGCCAAGAGGTAGAATCGCCGACTGACGCCAATTCTGTCGTGTTTCAATCCTGGGAAAAAAGCAACCGTTGTCTAACCGTACTGATGAGCTTTGATACAGCGAAACAGATCTGTCTGCGGATGACTATATATATATATATATATAGTACACATTATCCAATAAATCATAACTAATAAAACAAGAACTTTAAGGCAAAATGTGACTTTATTCATCAACATAGTCTCCTTCTAGGGTGGTACACTGATTCAAACGATTCTCTAACAATTCGGCGTTTTTTTTATCGAACGATTTGTCATTAGCCTCAAAATACGCCTTCGTTTCCGATATCATTTCTTCATTGGAGCATATCTCTTTCCCTGGAGCATTCATTTGATCTCTGTGAACAGCCATTAGTTGCTGGGGGCCAGATCTGGAGAATAGGGTGGATGCGGAAACAATTCGAAGTGCAATTTATGTAGTTTTGCCATCGTTGCAATCGACTTGTGACGCAGTGCATTGTCTTGGTGAAAGATCACTTTTTCGTCTTAATTTGTGTCATTTATTGAGCGACTTCTTTCAAATGCACGAAAATACTATATAATATTCGCAATTGATTGTTTTTCTTTTCTCAAAGTAATCGATGAACAAAATTCATTGTACATTTCAAAATACGGTGGCTAAAACCTTGCCTGCTGATGTTAGCGCCTTTGGTCGCTTTGGACGGCTTTCACCTGCTGTTGTCCGCTCAGCTGACTGCCGATTTTACCCCCGGAGTGAAGTGGTGGATCCATGTTTCATCTGTTGTCACATATTTACGCAAAACTCCTTCTTGTTGCGTTGAAACAGTTACAAACAACGCTCTGAATCGTCGACACGTTGTTGTTTTTGATACACTGTGAGCAAACGCGGCGCCCACTTTGAACACAGCTTTCTCATTGACATGCAAAATAGAGAATACACTGCCTTCTGATGTGTTCAAATCCTCTTCTATCTTACGCAACTTCAATTTACTTGGCCAAAACGAGCTTTTGTGTGTGTGTGTGTGTGTGTGTGTGTGTGTGTGTGTGTGTGTGTGTGTGTGTGTGTGTGTGTGTGTGTTTTCCGGGACAACTGCCGATTCCGGGCGACCTGAATTTTGAGCATTATTTGTGTCTGTACGATCACGTTTAAAGTCAGCATACCACCTTTTAACCGTTGCATCCCAGGAAGCAGAGTCTGAATAACACTTATCAAGCCATTGCTTTGCTTGAACAGTATTTTTTCTCATCAGAAAGCAATGCTTTCTTAACACACGAAATTCAGATTTTTCCATTGTTTTGAAAATTTGCAACAATAGCTTCACTTAAATAATTATTATTTGGAAGCTTATAATCTAACTGGGCCAAAATTTTGTCAAGTGCCATCTATATGATGATTTATTGAGTGATGTTTTATATATATATATATATATATATATATATATATATATATATATAAAAGATCGTATGGCTTCCGCTTTGCAAGGTCTACTGCCGACATGTTAACATGTATTTGAAGGGACACGTTTCATTGCGAGATTTTTAATCAACCTCGGACGAGTAAAGAAATAAACTTTAATCGCCCAATTAAGTTTTTAATCGACTGAGTCGATTGGGCGAGTGAAATCTCAAAGGCTATATATATATAGTTACATTTTAATATCACTACATTCATTGGTTTACACCCATAAATCTTCTAAGTTATAATAACCCCCACTCCACTATATTCAACTAATATAGTGTTATTTTTCTATTTTCTATTTTGAATTTCCTTATCAATATTTATATACATGACCCCGTAATTGAACCACATTTCACTGCCTGATGATGGTACATTGAGCAAAATATATCACCGAATATATATAGCAGACCCTCGGTAAGTCCAGCGACGCTCGAGCAGTTGCCCTGGATATCGCCAAAGCATTTCATAGGGTTTGGCACATTGACTTTCTGCGCAAGTTACAGGGTTATGGTATCAGTAGACGCTTTCTTGATTTGATCCAATCTTTCCTGTCAAACCGCGTATTGAACGGGATTGCCTACACATCCTACCACACGAAAGTTGGTATCCCCCAGGGCTCTATCCTAGGCCCAACGCTCTTTATCATCTTCCTAAACGACATCCCAGACGTAATCAAATCCCAAGTAGGCATCTACACTGATGACATCAATATTTACTCCTGCCTCAGAAAGAAAACTGGCGAGGCGACCGATGATAACCTCGCTGTTGTTTTCGAGAAGGATTTGTGGTGATACCGAGCAAGCGAGGGACCGGATGTTTGCCCTCAGAGATCTAGAAAGCAAGTGACCAAAACTGGTCTTTGCGCATCTGGGCTCCACGCAGAAGTTCCGGAGGTAAACCAGAAATAAATAAATATCAAATTCCTTTTACGGAACACTGTATCCTGATTGCTCATCAAATCTCCAAATTCAAAATACGCCAGAGAAACGGTTTTTCCATAGCTAAAGAAAAAATCTTTTCTGAGCCACCCCACGTGACTAGATTGAATATTTAAGGATGGTCTCTAACCGGTCACGGGCAGTTAGAGGAGGCGAGTTGCTGACACACAACTAACATGTAACGGCAATTTCTAACCAACCCGGAGATAAGGTCAGGTCGCACCTTGTTCTCTTTCTCCTTATCTCTCTCAACAATTACTGCTACAAACAACTTTATCATTGAACACGAACTCTACTCATAACTTTCTCAATGAACATTAATTTCTACAAATTATGTTAATCTTTTCTTTTAATAAGTTTCTATTTTACATTCAAAGTGTATATTTTATTATTCCACTCTTCTGTACTAATTCTACATATTCCAACCTGCCGACGACCAACCTTCTAATGAAAACCTTCTGATAATAAATCTGATGATAATTCAACATAAATCCTGTAAGCTGTAGGGAGTTCGGTTAAGTCTGACACAAGGCCGAACAAAAGAAACATTAACCAGCTCCCTACACTTAAGACCTCCACTCTGTGGTAGACTGAGTTAAGAAATGGTTTGTAAATTTTAATGCTTCTAAAACGAAGATGCTCTCAACCACCACAGGCAGTCCATCCTACCCCTCATCAGCATTGACCAAGCGAGTATCTCTGAAAGCAATACACTGCGCCTCCTCGGTCTCACCCTCTCTGTCGACCTCAAGTGGAACAATTACATTGAATCAATAGCTAAATTGGTTTTGATCAATGGGTCGGGCCAGGAAGTTTTTCTCACCTGAGTCCATTTAGCACATATACAAATCAACCATCCGATCGTGCATTAAATATTGTTGTCATATCTGGTCGGACGTCCCTGCTATTCATCTCAAGGTTCTCGAGAGGTTCCAAAGGAGAATCTGTAATGTGATCGGTCCCGACCTGGCAGCTCGACTCCAGCTATTTTCTCACCTACGGGATGTGGCTTCCCTCTGTCTATTCTACAAATATTTTCCTGGCTTCTGCTCCGACGAGCTTAGCTCACTGATGTCCACTCCATAAGAATTTACTCGAGCAACCAGACTGGCAACAAGGTCCCGCCCTTCTACAGTTAACTCAACTAAATGCAGCCGACACTTCTACTCCACAGTTACTTTTCTCGCACTTCCCGCTTGTGGAATTCCCTTCCGTATATCTGCTTCCTGGACTCCTGCAATCTCCAAGAATTTAAATGCAATGTCAATTCCCATTTCTTATCCACTTGACTGCAGCCCTTCACTCGTACTTTTCCCATCCCCCCGTCTATCTTGTTCTTTTCCTTTCTTAGTCTACCCTCGTAACTGTCTTCACACCGGTATTTCCACCGTGGCGGTACCGCCTTGCTTGGGGTGAAACGATTAATATATATATATATATATATATATATATATATATATGTGTGTGTGTGTGTGTGTGTGTGTGTGTGTGTGTGTGTGTATGTGTGTGTGCGCATTTAGCTCGATTTGTTTCCGCCCACCAAAAAAAAATTAACTTTATCCAACGGATTGGATCATCATTTTTATTTTACTGGCGATCTGCATTTGTGGGCTGTGATCTTTCATTTTTTTTTCCTCTTTTTCTAAAATAAGATCCCAACACTTCGTTTTTGTCCAGTCTGAATTCATTTTTGCTTACATTCTTTAAATGTAAGTAATTTTCATGTATTTTTTTAAAATCTGTTTTCTTTTCCTGTCTTTTATATTTCTATATTCTTAAATGAATGTTTGCCCTCACATAGACTTGCTTAACTCGATAGAAAAGTCTTTTGCATTAGGGACTAATTTATTTTTCTCTTTCGATATGTATCTGTTAGTCCCTTTCCTAGACGAATGACCCCACCAACACACTCACCAACATACACTCCCTAGCCAGTGTGCCATATATAGATTAGTTTTGGACTAAATTTAATCATTTTGCTCGATTTAGTTTTTACAAAAAAAAAAAAATAAAAAAAAATAAAAGAATTTTGTCCGACGGGACGGATCATCATTTTCACTTTACTTGTAATTTTCCAATGCTGTGCTGTGCTTGATTTTTTTTTTTTTTTTTTTTTTTGATACTGCTGGTTCAAGTTCTCTACTGAACCAATATGTGATCTTCTGACTTTAACTAGGTTAAAAGTTACTGAATTTACTTTAACATAATTTTTTTAATTGAAGTAGATTTTTTAATTGAAAGCAATACACTGCGCCTCCTCGGTCTCACTCTCTTTTCCGACCTCAAGTGGAACAATTACATTGAATCAATAGCTAAATCGGCTCGGATCACTGTGTCGGGCCAGGAAGTTTTTTCAGCCTGAATCCATTTTGCACTTATACAAATCAACCATCAGTCCGTGCATGGAATACTGTTGTCATATCTGGTCAGGCGCCCCTGCTGTTCATCTCAGGGTTCTCGACAAGCTCTAAAGGAGAATCTGTAATGTGATTGGTCCCGACCTGGCAGCTCGACTCCAACCACTTTCTCATCGTCGGGATGTGGCTTCCCTCTGTCTCTTCTACAAATATATCTATGGCCTCGACGAGCATAGCTATCTTGTGACGCCTCTACAATAATTTACTCGGGCAACTAGACTGGTAACATGGTCCACCGTTTTACATTCAAAACAACCAAATGCAGCCCACTTCTACTCCGACAGCTTCTTGTCTCGCACTTCCCGCCTGTGGAATTCTCTTCATTATAGTTTCTTCCTTAATAGCTACATTCTCTAAGAGTTTAACTGCAACGTCAATTACCATCTCTTATCCGCTTGACTCCCATCCTTCTTTTATCCTTTCCCAAATTTCGCCCTGTATCTTGACCTTTTCTCTTTTCAATCTAGTCTCATGCAACTCTCTTCACACCAGTATTACTATCCTTCTCTTAGCCATTTTCATGACACCCCCTGTAACCGGTTCTTCTTCACTCTTCGCCTATGTATCATTTGACTCTCCCTCTTATACAGCCCCCCCCACCCTGCGCACTGCCTTGCTTGGGGTGAAATGATTAAAATATATTTATAAGTGGTTAAATTAATGGATATTTATTCGAAAGTTAAATATTTACTTTTTATGAAGTGCTTAATACAGATGTGGAGCATTTATAGATACACAGTTATTATTATTGTTATAATTATGGAGTAGATAGATCTAATTGGAGTAGATAGATCTATCTATCGCCCGGTTCACACTCCACCCACGTCTATTGAACAGGTGAAGAGGCTCATCCCTTGTTCCCTGTTTAGGATGTGGCTTCCGGCTTTCTCCTTTCCAATCTTTTCACTATTACGTAGCCCCCTGCACATCAGTGGCATTACCGCCTTGCTCGGGGTGATACGATTAAAAAAAAAAAATTCTGCAACTCAAAAGCTAACAAGTTTCGGTGGTATATACACCATCATCAGACAGTGAAATTTTGTTCAGTTACGGCGTCATATATATATATATATATATATTGACAAGGAAATTCAGAATAAAAATAAAAATGATACCACCATATTAGTTGACTATACTAGAGTGGGGGTTATTACAACTTAGAAAATTTATGATTCTAATCCAATGAATATAGTGACATTAAAATGTAACAATATATATATATATATATATATAGAGAGAGAGAGAGAGAGAGAGTTCATAAAGAAAAACCCAACACGTCATATTAGTTATTAACTATAGTTCATTTCAATGAGCTTAACTAGCTCATATCATCAGATTATTTTACAATTTTTCCTCCATGTGGCATAAAATTTCTGCCGGAATGAACGTTTTCTTAAAATGAAGAGGGAAAATAATAGAAATAATAATAATAAACATAAGATTACAAACAAATAAATAAATGACAATAAATGTAAGGAGAAGGAGGAAAGAAAGAAGAGAGATAGATTCCAGTTCCAAATAGGGTTAGTATCCGTTTGAAGTCATTTTGATCGTCTAAGATGGCATGACCTCTGAAAAAAAACAAAAAAAACAAACAATTCCCCTGACTTTAGGCGTCTATTTGACTACATCTGGTCAACACCCATCGAGCTCTCTATATGGATTTACCTATTAATAATTTATATCAAGGAAATCTTGTTGGATTATCCTCACCGTTTACGGACTTACAACTATACCTATATATATATATATATATATATAAGATAACTGATTACAGGAAATAATAATTAAGGAAGGCGAAAGTTCAAACACAATTAAAATAATTTATTAGTAAAGAAAATTTTCTCAGCAATGAGTCATCTTTGTTAAAAGAATTTTGACGTGAACGAATTCCTAACGGCTATATATATATATATATATATATATATATATATATATATATATATATATATATAAGTGTTTTAAACTAGTGGATATATATTCTACTGTTTAATATTTACTTTTTATGACGTGCTTAATACAAATGTAGATCATTTATTGATATATAGTTATTATTTTTGTTATAATAATAGTATTCTGCAACTAAAAAGCTATCAAGTTTCAATGCTCAGTGCACCATCATCAGACAGTGAAATGTGGTTCAATTACGGGGTCATATATATAAATATTGATAAGGAAATTCAAAATAGAAAATAGAAAAATAACACTATATTAGTTGAATATAGTGGAGTGGGGGTTATTATAACTTAGAATATTTATTGGTGTAAACCAATGAATGTAGTGATATTAAAATGTAACTATATATATATATATATATATATATATATAGCCTTTGAGATTTCACTTGCCCAATCGACTCAGTCGATTAAAAACTTAATTGGGCGATTGAAGTTTATTTTTTTACTAGTCCGAGGTTGATTAAAAATCTTGCAATGAAACGTGTCCCTTCAAATATAGAAAAAAGAATTTCTAATTCCTTTTACAATCGAAAAGTATGCCATTGATGATTCCCAAGTTACTTAGAATGACCTACAATGACATTATTTAACTCTTATGCATAGCGCCTGATCTCGCTTTCATCGTCCCGATCAGTGTAAACATTCGTTTAATTACCGTTTCCAGAGTGGAGCCAAAATGTCTCTGTCGCCCAGATTAAAGAAACTCACAGATCTTTAGAAACTCATTTGAAAAATATTGTCCTTGACTCAAGATTCACACTATTTTTACGTAAGGCGACTATTAAAAAAATGAAGTCGGTTGATTAAAATGATTTGGGGCGAGTAAATTTTCCCTCGCTCTCTACCGCCGGTCGAGTGATTTCTTTTTAAAATCTCAAAGGTTATATATATATATATATATATATATATATATATATATATATATATATAAGTGCTTTAAACTAGTGGATATATATTCTACATTTTAATATTTACTTTTTATGAAGTGCTCAGTACAGATGTAGAGCATTTATAGTTAGATAGTTATTATTATTATTATAATGATAGCATATTGCAACTAAAAAGCTATCAAGTTTCGGTGGTCAATGCACCATCATCATATATATATATAAGGAAATTCAAAATATAAAATAAAAGATATATTTTAACCAAGATTTAAAAAAAATAATAATTACAAAAATAATTTCATTCGTTTAAAGTTTCATTAAAATCGGATCATTATTTGATTTTAGCGAGAATTTACAAATTAATGTGTTGTAAAATGGTTGTCCTCATTACGTTTTCCATTGTAAACAGTAGTAACGTTTTGGTAGGGTAGAGTCTCGTTTGGGATGAAAAGTAAGAGCCCAACCCGGCCTTAAGCAGGATCTACGGGATATTTTTGACTGGGCTTAAGAGCTCGGAATTTCCATTTTAATTGACCTTGTGTCGCACTCGACTTAATGGAAGGGTGGTAAATACAGAGTGATAATACTGATCAAAACATACTGATCAAAACTCTCTCTCTCTTGATTCTCTGCTTCCGAGAAGAGAGGAACCCAGACGAGGTTCCGCCGAAGGGTAGAGTCTCGTCTGGGATAAAAAGTAAGAGCCCAACCCGGGCTTAAGCAGATATTTTTGACTGAGCTTAAGAGTATGTAATCTCTACTCTAATTGACTTTGTATCACATCCACCTTCGGCATTCGCGGGGAGGTGATAAATAAGTCAACTCTCTGATTCTAAGCGGAGAGGAACCCATATGAAGCTCCGTCGAAGGGCACAATCTCGTCTGGGGTGAACAGACAAGACATGAAGCAGGGTCTATGGGATATTTTTGGCTGAGGGCTCGGAATCCCCACTTTAATTGACCTTGTGTCTCATCCGCTTTGTGCATCTGCCCTAGTGGGAAGGGGGTAAATACAGAGTAATTATACTGACTAGCAGTTTACTAGCAGTGTATCCACTTCACGCAGTGTACGAGTCTTGTACTTGTTGATATACTATTATTCCCAACGTCCGTTTAGGCGATTACTCGCGCAGTAACGTTTTAAGATTACAGCACAATGCCACAGATTTACAGAAATAATATATTTCATCAGAAGGTTCTTAAGACATCAGCATAATATTTTTTTGATTAAATTGATGTAACCAAATTACATTAGTCATTAGTCAGATGCTCCATATTTTTTTACTGACAGAAAGGAGAAAAAGAACTTTGTTAATCTTTTTTTTTTAATTGTTTGGCGCTGTACGCATGCGTGTCAAACTAGCAAATTCTTTCAAAAACAGAAATTAACATAATCTTGAATGAGGCATTCACTGAAGCACCCGCCTTTTAGTTTTAAAATACATGGCGATCCATAATCGGCAGCGGCACTATCAGCTGTTTGGAAGGATGCCAATGAGAAGGAAAACAATTTAACTGCTAAAGGCATACCGTCAGGTTACGTAATTATTTAAAATAACTTAGAAACAAAGAAAAGAGTGCTAGATTGCTATGTGATGTCAGTTCTTCAATACGGCAGTGAATGCTGGACAATATCATCGAAAATGAGGACAACTGGAAGCAGCGGAAATGTGATTCTACAGAAGGATGCTGCGGATATCGTGGACTGAGCATGCAAGCAACGATGAGGTGCTGGAAAGAATGGCAACAAAAAGGAAATTAATACTGAGCATCAGGAAGAGACAACTGAAGTTCCTGGGACTTGTAGTAAGGAAGGAGAGCTTGGAGAACCTGACACTGACTAGCCAGATTGAAAGAAAAAGAGACAGAGGAAGGCAGCGGATAACATATTTGCAAGGCCTGATTAGGTGGATGACGGAACGAGGGTTGCGAGGTGTAACAGGAGCAAACATACTAAGAGCCACAAGGGATAGAGAGACGTGGAGAACCATGATCGCCTACGATGAGGTGTTGGAAAGAATGGCAACAAAAAGGAAATTAATACTGAGCATCAGGAAGAGACAACTGAAGTTTCTGGGACATGTAGTAAGGAAGGAGAGCTTGGAAAATCTGATACTGACTGGCCAGATAGAAGGAAAAAGAGACAGAGGAAGGCAGCGGATAACATATTTGCAGGGCCTGATGACGGAACGGGGGTTGCGAGGTGTAACAGGAGCAAACATACTAAGAGCCACAAGCGATAGGGAGACGTGGAAAACCATGATCGCCTACGTCCTGAAGGGACAGGGCACATAGAAGAAGAAGAATAACTTTTACAAGAATACGTTAGGTACAAAATTATTTCGGCTTGTTTTCGTTTATTCATTTTTATTCGTATGTTTTTACGATGTCGCAATGTTCTCAACCTGGACAAGAACTCTTCTAATAAATAAACCTGATATTTAACCAGATTTGAGGAAATAGGCCGGAGGGAACATGCACATAATCGATCCCACTCTCTTCATTAACGACAAATAACTGACGACACAATGTAGCTATTACAGCAATGAGAACTTCTATGGGACGTGTCCCGTCAGGACGTAGGCGATCATGGCTCTCCACAGTTTCCCTTCTCTTGTAACTCTTAATATATTTTGTCTTTTTGTTTTCTCTCCTAATTCTTATTCCGCCATCCATTTACTCGAGCACATCCTTCTTCTATGAGATGTCTCATCATGATGTAGGCGTTCATGGCTCTCCACAATTTCCCGTACATTGTAGCTGTTAATATATTTATCTTTTTGTTATCTTCCTTAATTCTTGTTTCGCCATCCATTTACTCGTGCAAATTCTTCTATGAGACGTGTCTCGTCAGGACGTAGATGATCATAGCTCTCCACAATTTCCCATCCCTTGTAACTCTTAATATATTTTATCTTTTTTTAATCTCTCTTAAACATTGTTCCGTCATCCATTTCCTCGAGCAAATTCTTCTTCTATGGGACGTGTCCTTTGTTGACGAAGGCGATCATGGCTCTCCACAATTTTCCTTCTTTTGTAGTGCTTAATATATTATGTCATATTGTTATTGCCCCAAAACCCCGTTCTGTCATCCACCCAAGCCACTCAGTAGGTCATGCGTTGGTTTCCTCAGTCCTTCTTAACTTTAATCTATCCTGTGAGTATTCAAGTTTCGGAGACCTCTTTCCTCATTATGTACCTTAGAAATTTTAAGTGTCTCTTTCTGATATTAAGTATGTGTCCTTCTTGTTACCATTTTCTCTAGAATTGCGCCATTATTGAAGTATTCGGCTCATGGTATTCTCAGTATCCTTCTGTAGAACCACATTTCTGTTGCTTCAAGTATCTTCTTCATCTGTGCGCAGATCGGTCAGCATTCACTTCCACTGATTGAGATTACGGGAAGTGTTCAGTACTCCTTTATTTGTTTATAACAAAATTTTCCTGTTTCCTTATACTTTGTTTAGCTTTTGGAAGGCTTTAAAAATAGAGAAACTTTTTTGAAAATATTTCGTACTTCGACTTTCTGACTTCAAATGTACTACTAGATTAGCAGCAAGGTACATCATTTTGCAGTTGAAATAGTAACCGTAAGTTCTAGGGTAACAGTTTCTTCTCTCACGCTTCTCGCTTGTGGAACTCTCTTCCGGCTTCTTGCTTTCCAGTCAACTTTGATCTTCAAAATTGTAAATGCAGTGTCAATCGTTATGTTCTATCGTAATTTTTGTACTTTTATTGTTCCTGCTACCTAATAATGTTTTATTTTGTTCATATTCTCCCACGTGCAGAAAACCATTGTGTCTTAGTTAATTTATTGCCTTATTTAGCTGCCCTCCCAGTAAGGGCAACATATGACACATGGTCAGTTTATAACTGGGCTTTCCGGGCTATATGCCTTGCTTGGAAAATGAAAATCAGTTTGAATCAAGACGAGAAAAATTGATTTTCTCTAATTCAGAAAAAATTATTTCGTTCAGATAATTGGTAAGAAGATGAGAAAATAATTGTTTAAATTGCGCTAGGACATATAGTTACTTTTCGTAGCATGAGAAACTGTCAGAATTAACCTTTTAACATGAACATAAAATGTGCAAATACTTGTTGTAGTAGGATTGTCTAAAACTACTAGAATCATTAATTGAGATAAATTAATACTTATATCACTCTGCATGTAGCCATTTTAGTTTTAACATCGGCCGATATAAGTAAGATATAAAAATAAATAGAGATTGAGCTACTATAAAAGCTCGGCTCTACAAAATTTTGAAAATCACTCCTTTTTGGTAAATTTTGGTCTGTTATATTTCTTTTTAATAACTTGAGCTATTAATATGAGGTTGTTAAAAATGGCCGATTTCAGACAATCATGCAAGTAAAGTAAACGAATGTCATGTTTTGTCATGTACATGATTAAGGGCTTCTATGCTTAAAGATTATTTTTGTTTGAAAATAAGTAAGAAAATATCGAAGAGCACACATTATTACGTATACTAAAATTCACCTAATATATACCAAGAATACAGAGTTAAAATGGTTTTTCAAAATGCGATACGACACTTTGAGCGGCCATTATTTTCGTAACAACGTAACATATACATATATATATATATATATATATATATATATATATATATATTCATTGCCTTCAAAATCACAGATTTAATTTTTGTTTTGAATATCAATTCTGCAGTGTATATTCAGCGTTATCAAGAAATTTTTTAGTGCTCACTCACTTTTAATTACTTGTTTTTTCAAAACTCTCTTAAAAGTATCCACAATCCGTTCAGCTTGTCTCTATGATCTTGGCTGATAGAGTAGGGTAGTAATATGTTTAATTGAGAACATTTTACAAAATTCTTTAAACTCGTAAGCAATGAATGGTGTACTGTTATCCGAGATTATTAATCCAGAAGGGTATATCTTGCAAACAGTTCATGTAAAAATTCACTGTAAACATTGAAGTTGTTATTTTTTTGTTCTTAAATGTTTCAGGCCACTTAGTAGAAATATCTACTACTTAAAAATAATGCGATCCGTTTATTGGACCTTCAAAATCTATGTGATGTCTTAACCATGGAGCAATCATCCTTTGCCAAGGTTGTAATTTGGTGGTAGGTGATTTTACTGCCAGAACACAACCTCTACAGGCTTTTATTAAATTTTTCAATGCCATGATTCATTTTTACCCATTATACATAATTTCACATAAGAGAATTTGTTTAGACTCATTGTGTAATACTCCTTCACATAGCCAGTAAGCGTTCAAGTCCACATTTCGTTCTCAGCATCGTCTATCTGTCCTACTTACTTTTTTTTATAATCGTGTCGCCCCAAGCACGGCATTTTACTGCCACGGTTGTGCAGAGGGTTATATCGAAGGTAAGTTATGAGAAGGAGTGAGAGGTTGCAGGGGGTGTCAGGAAGAGAGTAGGAGAAGGAAGAGAATACTGATGAGAGTGAGGTGGACGGAGAAAAGAGCATGAGAGAGAGGATGTAAGTTAGAGAGACAGGAGATGACTATTGACTTTACATCTAAATTCTTGGAGATTATAGCTGTCGCAAAAGCAAGTATGCGGAAGGGAATTCCACAGTCGGGAAGTGCGAGAAAAGAAGCTGTTGGATTAGAATATGCGTTTACAATTTATTGGTTTTACAGTAAAAGGGTGGGACCTAGTTGCTAATCTTGTGGTTTGAGGAAATTCATATACAGGGGGTACCAGTGAGCTAAGTTCATCGGAGTAGAAACCGTGAAAGTATTTGTAGAAGAGATAAAGGGAAGCCACAATGCGTCGGTGAGAATGTGACTGTATCTTAGCTGCCAAGTCGGGATAGATCACATTACAGATTCTCCGTTGGATTTGGTCGAGGACACCTAAGTGGATAGCAGCAGCACCCGACCAGATATGGCAGCATAAGACTTTTTTTTTTTTAAATAAACATGTCTTGTTTCGTTTTCAACTTTATTTATTTTTATTTTAATTCTTGAGTTATTATTGCAAATTCAATTCAAATTTAAATATGTAATTTAATTTGAAAATTGTGTGAAACAGAATTTAATTTGAAAATTGTGTCTAATATGAAATTTAATTTGAAAATTTTGTGGAATATGAAACTTGATTACAAAATTGTGAGAAAAATGATAATGTTTTAAAAAAAATATGTGTCGTGCCCCCTGAAGGACGTGGGTGATTATGACTCTCCACACCTTCCTGTCTGTTGTAGGTCTTGATAATATTTGCACTGTCCTTTCCAATCCCTCTCTGACATCAGTTTACACAAGCTTCTGCAATAGATTATTTGCATTCAGTATGCTGCGAGTGTCACATTTTCCAAACCTTCTTTCCAAAATAAGTATCCTGCGCAATGTGTGCGCGCGCACGCGCGCACACACACACAGACACAGACACACACACACACACACACACACACACACACACACACACAAAAAAAAAAAGAACCAAGAATAACTTAAAGAAAATGAAATCAGTTTCTTCTGACATGTAAAAAAATCTCCGGAATACGTTTCCTTAACAGATTAGCGTTGGATGTGCATTGTGGTGTAGTGAACATTGGCTCGGAACTAGAAATGGGAGAGCTGAGTTCGATTTCGAGTTGAATTCGTTGCATTTATATACGCGCAAATACCCATTGCAACGGTATGAATCGCTTCATCCTCCAGCTATGGGTTAAATAGCAGAACAGATAGCCTTGGTTGTCAACCAGTGTAATGACAACCAGAAAGTAATGGCAACCTACTCCGGGAAAATCTTCTGCCCACTCAGTCATGTCTCTTTCGAGACATGATCGCCGAAGCGCGTATTGCACCTAAGTGACTGAACAGAATAGCGTTATGAAATTAGGTCAAACTACACGTGTTTCCTGTTCACTACGATCCTCACACTCTTTTACTTCTTCAAGCACTTTTATGTGCGTTGTGGTACAGTGGATATCGGCTCGGAGCGAGAAACCGTGGAGCCGAGTTCGAATTCCATTTGAATTCATTGCATTCACTTACGCGCAAATACCCTTGGGAAAGGTATTAATCCGTCTCTTCCTTCCAGTTATGGGTTAAATAGCAGGACAGATTGGATTCTATAGCCTTGGTCGGCAACCAGTCTACCGCAGAAAGTAATGGCAACCTACTGCGGGATAATCTTCTGCCCAGTCAGTCATGTCTCTTTCGAGATATGATTGCCCAAGCGTGTATCACGTATGGCACTTAACTGACTGACTAACCAATTCAAATTTTTATATGTTAAAAGAGATTCTCACGAAAGTCTATCCGACTTCGAGATCTATCTGTTTTAGATATACGCCTTGTGAAGCCGCCATTTACTTTTTGGCAAAACTTTACACGCAAGACACGCCAGAATTCATTTTCGTCTCGGAGGTAAGACATTTTCTTTAGTGTCACAAAATGTTTTAGCAACAAAGATTTGTTTTCCTAATCCTTTTTTTCGAAATGAGTGATTCGAAAATGCAGTTGAGGTCAGAGAATCATTGTAAACTACTCAACATTTTTGTTAGATGTACATTTTCCGCATTTTTAAAAATTATTTTAAATCATTTCACACCAATCAAAGCGGGACAGCCACTAGTGTGCAAGGGGTTACAGTGAGAGAATTGGCTGGCTACAGGGGTTATTGAAGAAACGATAAGAGATAAACGGGATTCAAGAAGATAGATGACAATTGACATTGCATTTAAATTATTTGAGATTGAAGCTATCAGGAAAGAGAAAAGAGTGGGTACAGGGAGTATTGGACAAAGGATGAAAGCTGAACGGGATTCAAGAAGATAGATGACAATTGACATTGCATTTAAATTATTTGAGATTGAAGCTATCAGGAAAGAGAAAAGAGTGGGTACAGGGAGTATTGGACAAAGGATGAAAGCTGAACGGGATTCAAGAAGATAGATGACAATTGACATTGCATTTAAATTATTTGAGATTGAAGCTATCAGGAAAGAGAAAAGAGTGGGTACAGGGAGTATTGGACAAAGGATGAAAGCTGAACGGGATTCAAGAAGATAGATGACAATTGACATTGCATTTAAATTATTTGAGATTGAAGCTATCAGGAAAGAGAAAAGAGTGGGTACAGGGAGTATTGGACAAAGGATGAAAGCTGAACGGGATTCAAGAAGATAGATGACAATTGACATTGCATTTAAATTATTTGAGATTGAAGCTATCAGGAAAGAGAAAAGAGTGGGTACAGGGAGTATTGGACAAAGGATGAAAGCTGAACGGGATTCAAGAAGATAGATGACAATTGACATTGCATTTAAATTATTTGAGATTGAAGTTATCAGGAAAGAGAAAAGAGTGGGTACAGGGAGTATTGGACAAAGGATGAAAGCTGAACGGGATTCAAGAAGATAGATGACAATTGACATTGCATTTAAATTATTTGAGATTGAAGCTCTCAGGAAAGAGAAAAGAGTGGGTACAGGGAGTATTGGACAAAGGATGAAAGCTGAACGGGATTCAAGAAGATAGATGACAATTGACATTGCATTTAAATTATTTGAGATTGAAGCTATCAGGAAAGAGAAAAGAGTGGGTACAGGGAGTATTGGACAAAGGATGAAAGATGAACGGGATTCAAGAAGATAGATGACAATTGACATTGCATTTAAATTATTTGAGATTGAAGCTATCAGGAAAGAGAAAAGAGTGGGTACAGGGAGTATTGGACAAAGGATGAAAGCTGAACGGGATTCAAGAAGATAGATGAGAATTGACATTGCATTTAAATTATTTGAGATTGAAGCTATCAGGAAAGAGAAAAGAGTGGGTACAGGGAGTATTGCACAAAGGATGAAAGATGAACGAGATTCAAGAAGATAGAATATGAGAATTGATATTGCATTTAAATTTTTAGAGATTTTAGCTATTTGGGAAGCAAGTAAACGGAATGGAGTTCCACAGGCGGGAAGTGCTTAAATGTGTCACGCTTTGTAGTCGGAGGTTTAGAAAAACGTTGGATTAGTCGAAGATTGTTACTGCAAAAGAAGACGCAGGTTCGAATCCTATCGGAGAACATATTTCCTTTATTAATTTTTCTCTAGTATGCAGGCCGGTAACCGAAGTAAATACTGTTTAAAATAAACGGATGGTATATTCAAATACGGGTATCCATTAAATATAACGTTTTTAGTAATACTTCAATCGCTATCACCCCAACCAAGAGAATAAAGCCACTAAAATACAAAGTTACACAGTGCAGAGGAATTAGGAACAAAAATATTAATAGGCGCAGAAAGATGAAAGATTAATCGGTAGATAGCGATTAAAATTGTATTTAAATTTTTGCAGATTAAAGTTGACTGGAAAGCATGGAATCGAAAGGGAGTTCCACAGGTGCGAAATGCGAGATAAGAAACTCTTAGTATAGAACTTACGGTTACATCTATCCAGCTCAACTGAAAATTGATGAGACCTAGTTGCTAGTGTAGTACTGCGCTTCATAAAGTCTAGATACCATAGCGAAGAGATTATCCGAACAATTACCATTAATGTATTTATAAAAAACAGCCCACAGAAACAAGATTACGGCGATGAAGTAGCTAGATCATGATCAATAATAGCCGAGCAACAAAATGACCAACAGAATTGCTGATTCTTCTTGGATCTTATTAAGGAACTCAAGGTAAATAGCATGGGTGCCGGGCTATATATAGAAGCAATATTTTAGGTATAGACTTCCACAGGCGGGCAGTGTGAGAAAAAAACTGCTCGAGTAAAAGTGACGGTTATATATAACTATTTCAACAGTAAAATGGTGGGACCAAAGTGCCAACCTAGTAACGTGATTAAATGCATCTGGTCGGAGTACCAGAGTTAAAAAATCGTCACAGCAGTTACCATGAAAATATTAGTAGAAAAGATGGAGGGAAGCCACATCACGTCGGAAAGAAAAGTGACTCAAGCCAAGATGCCATGTCTGGATGGATTATATTGCAGATCCTTCTTTGTATTTTGTCAAGAACCTCGAGATGAAGAGCAGAAGCACGCGACCAGATATGGCAACAGTATTCAATACCCAGACGAATGATAGATTCATAAATAGGCAAAATGGATTCTGACAAGCAAAATTTTCTAGTAGTAGACACAATTATATATTCGATAACTCTCACAACAGACCTCAAGTGGAATGACGATATAGAATCCATAGCTAAATCAGCTGCTAAGCAGGTCGGTTCTCTGTGTAGGGCCAGGAAGATTTTTCCCGTTTGAAACCATCCTGCATATAAATAAATCTACCAACCGCCCGTGCATTTAATATTGCTTCCATATCAGGTCGGGTGCTCCTGCTATCCACCAAGGGGTCCTTGACAAAATCCAACGGAGAATCTGTAATGTGATCGATCCCGACTTGGCAGCTCAGATACAGTCACTTTATTACCGGCGTAATTTGGCTTCTCTGTGTCTGTTCTACAAATACTTTCACGGATTCTGCTCCGTTGTACTTAAGTCACTGGTGCCCCTTCCTCAAGAATTTACTCGTGCAACCTGACTGGCAACAAGGTCCACCAACTCACTGGTTCCCCTATATATGAATTTACTCGAGCCACAAGATTAGCAACTAGGTCCCACTCTTTTACTGTGAAACCAATAAAATATAAACGCAAATTCTACTCCAGTAGCTTCTTTTCTCGCACTTCCCGCCTGTGGAATTCACTTCCGTTTACTTGTTTGTCAGACAGCTACAATCTCGAAGAATTTAAATGTAATCTCCGATCTCACTAACTTGCATCCTCTCTCTCATGCTCTTTTCTCCATCCACTCTCATCACATAAGTTTTCTCATCCTTCTCTTACCCACTTCTTGACACCCCCTATAACCTGTCCTTTTCCCCATAACTTTCCTTCTATGTAACGCCCTGCACACCAGTGGCAGTAAACTGCCTTGCTTGCGGTGATGTGATTAAAAAAATATATACTCATTCCACGACAGGTCGATTGAAATATTAGGTTAAGGAGGCGCAGTGTGTTGCTCTGCAGGAGACTAGCACCGGTCAAGCCAATGACGGGTAAGTTTTCCGATGGTGGTAAAAGAGGCGCAGTTATGTTTTGGAGGCATTCAAATTTACAAGTTATTTTCCGTTTCATTTAGTCACTGGTTGGTGGTCCGTTGGTGGTCCGTTGGTGGTCCGTTGGTGGTCCGTTCTATATACGATCTTAAATTATGAATTATCGTTCTCCTAGATTGCCTGCAAATCGTAGTTGGAAAGCTTAGATACGTAAGCCAAGGGTATTTACGGGAAAGTGAATGTAATGAAACACGACTGGAATTCGAAATCGGTTCTCCACTTTACCGTTTCGAGCAACTATCAAGTATACCACCCGCACAAATAGTCACTTACGGAAAGGACCAGTAAAAGACAGCTGAAGTTTCTGGGACGTATGTGCGTCGTGGTGCAGAGGAGAACTCGGGAAGCTGAGTTCGAATTCCAGTTGAATTCGTTGCATTCACTTACGCGTAATTACTCTTGGGAAAGGTATTAATCCATCTCTTCCCACTAGTTATAGGGTTAAATAACAAGACATATTGGGTTCTATAGATTTGGCCCGCAACCAGTCTACCTCAGAAAGAAATGGCAACCATTTTATTTTTGAGACCTGATCGCCTAAATTGTGTATCACGTATGGCACTTGACTGACTGACTGAATGAGAAAGGAGGACTTTGAGAAACTTATGCCCACTGGACAGATAAAGGGAAAGAGAGACAGGGGGGAAAGCAATGCATGATTCTTGATGGGCCTGAGCAAATGGATGACATAGCAAGATTTGGGAGGGGTAAGAAGAGAAAAGATATTAAGCGCTGCAAGGGATAGGGAGATGTGGAAGGCCATGATCGCCTACGTCCTGAAGAGTCATGGCACAAATAATAATAATAATAATAGCAATAATAATAGCAATAATAATAATAATAATAATAATAAATAGTGGGTGCACTTAGAATGATAAAAAATGGAACAAAAAACACATTGAAAGAATCTCTGGAAACCCCAGCTTAAAAGATATACAAAAAATTGTCTTGTTAAGTACAGCCCACACACCAAGGAGAACTTTGTCTATGTAATGTTAAGGATGTTCAGTCAGTTAAGTGCCATACGTGAAACACACTTGGATGATCATGTCTCTTTCGAGATATGACTGACTGGGCAGAAGATTATCCCGCAGTAGGTTGCCATTGCTTTCTGCGGTAGATTGGTTGCCAGCCAAGGCTATAGAACCCAATCTGTCCTGCTATTTAACCCATGGAGAAAATAGATGGATTAATACCTTTCCCAAGGGTATTTGAGTGTAAGTGAATGCAACGGATTCAACTGGAATTCGAACTCGGCACCCCGATTTCTCGTTCCGATCCGATATCCACTGCACCACAACGCACATCCTTCGGGATGTTAGGGAGATATAAAAAACATGAAATGGAGCTATAACAACACACCACGACCTGCCTTAGGTCTCCCTGCAGACCTGGTAGGTAGTGCGACCATAGCAGAAATATAAATTCTAATGAAAAATGACACAATAATAATAATAATAATAATAAGAAGAAGAAGATGATGATGATGATGATGATGATGATGATGATGAAGAAGAATCACCATTAACTGAAAACTTGAAAACATTCTCTTTTTGACAAAGATACCGGCCCATTGTCGTTATATAACATAAAAAAGAATAGAAAAACAGAAGGTAGTTTTTATAAGTTTGCAAGCAAACTGAGCCACAAGTGTTATCGACATTAGACGTTTTTTGTTCGCAAATGTCTCGTTCAATTATCCATTCTGACAACAGCACCCGAGCGCATTAAGTAGAAACGTCAATGAATGACATCCCTGAAGCTCTCATTGCACGAATGAGATACAATTATAAGGCCATCTCCATTAACACCAACATGTGAATACGGAAAATTTTATTTCATCAAACAAGTAAAATCGATAAAAATATTACACATATTTCAAAGGTACAGGGTTCAGAATCATAAAGCAATTAGTGACATAGCTTAGAATCAATATGCGAACTTTAACCAACACCCTGTTAAAGGGCTCTTAAATCAAGCGTTCACGGAATTCGCTTTTAAGCCTGAGTTAGTCATATGGAGAGTTTTGTTACTGCAGTTTTTTAAAAGTATTTTTTAGTAGGCAACTTGTATTTTTTTCTCCCTTCCACTACTTTCTTGACTTAGTGAAGACATGTAGCACGCCGTGTTGGCTGGTTCATTTTGTTAAATGGCGTATCAACAACTCCATGGGTTATTTAATACTGGAATCTAAATATTTTGAACACAATTTTTTGGTTTCACATAAATTTATTTTGAACGCAATTGTATGCTTTCAACGACAGATTGTTTGATTAGAAAATTTTGTTTAGCGGCAAATCAACACCTCTGTGGATTACTAAAATGTAGTGTTGGTAAATCTATATATAGATATATATATATATATATATATATATATATATATATATATATATATATAAGTCAATCTGTGAGTCTGTGTGACTGTTCCCTATGCACGCCTACATTTTTTAAGCTACGCCATTCAAACTTTATAGGGACACATATCTACAGGGAAGTCAGGTGGACATATAGTTTTTGAGTTTAAGTTCAGCAATTTTCCCTTTCGCACTTTTTGGCCAATGGTGCAGATTGTTTACATTTGCTCCGTAAAACATCTAAGATCTAAGATGGTTGCTAGATTACGTCACAGAAATCACATCACACGTGTCAAACGCGACTAAAATATTTTTTTATTAAAAAAAATAAGCCTTTATATTTAATTTTTATTCCGACGTTTTAAAAATTCATTTGGTACAAAAAAAAAAGTGAATATTTTTCCCCGTAATTTAGGAAACAAAAGAAATGTTTTAAAAAAGTGTTTTTTCAAACAAAAACAAAATATTTTTAAAAAAGTGCCAATGGTTAATTTAATTATTTAAGTCTTTTTTTTCTGATTTAATATTTCATACTTCAGAAAATAAAATTTAAAAAAAATAACGTAACTTTTTCCTCTAATATTAAATGTCTACATTTTTAAATATTCATCGAAAATTTCTGAACTGATAGCGTAATAGTTTTTATATTTCTAATTTCAGTAAAACAAAATAAATAATTTTTATTTTTATGTTAAATTCATTTAGTCAACAAAAATGTAAATATTTTTTCCCGTAATTTTCAAACAAAAACAAACGCAATGTTGTTTACAATGTCACACAAAACATCAAATCACGTTTACGCAAAACAAAAGAAAATAAATTTTTTAATAGAATTTTTTAACAATTTTTTAAGCAACAATTTTTTATATAATTATTTTTTTTATATAACCGAGTCCTACTACTAAAATGTTCTGAGTTGCACGAGCAACGCCGGGCTGTGATGCTAGTCTGTTATAAATATGTAGTGTGATAATATTTTATATATATTTTTATAATCATTTCGCCCCAAGTACGGCAGTTTTACTGCCACTGGTGCGCAGAGGGTTACATAAAAGGAGAGTGATGCGAAAGAGGAACAATTAATAAGGGGATGTCAGAGAATGGGTAGGAGAAGGATGAGATCACTGGTCTGAAGAGAGCTGATGAGAGTAGAGTGGACATTGAAAAGAACATGAGGTAAAGGATGCGAGTCAGAGAGATAGACAATGGCAATTGACCTTACATTTAAATTCTCGGAGCTTGTAGTGCTCAGTGGAGCAAGTATACGGAAAGGAATTCCACAGGTGGAAAAAAAGCTACTAGAGCAGAAGTTGCGGTTACATTTTATTGGTTTCACTGTAAAAGGGTGAGACCTAATTGCTAGCCTAGTAGCTTGAGAAACTTCATGCAGTGGGGACACCAGAAAGCTAAGTTCGTTGGAGCAGAGCCGTGAAAGTATTTGTAGAAGAGACAGAGGGAAGCCACATTACGCCGGTGAGAAAGTGAGTGCAGCTGAGCTAGCAAGTTGGGATCGATCACGTTGCAGATTCTTTGTTGGGTTTTGTGAAGATACCCGAAGTGAATAGCAGTAGTCCCCGACTAGATGTCACAGCAGTATTCAATACACGGAGGATGGTAGATATATAGGTGCAATATTTATTCAGATGGAAAAAAATCTCCTGGTTCCTAGCAGCAGATTTAGCTATGGATTCGATGTAGTTATTCTACTTGAGGGCTGGTGAGAGTGTTAGGCCGAGGAGGCGCAGTGTTTTGCTTTCAGAGAGACTAACCTGATCTATTTAATCATTGTGTGGTGGTTAACAAATCGCAGCTTCGTTTTGGAAGTTTCACGAGCCATTTCATATATATATAAATGCATTGCTAGAATTTTTACTATAAAAAGTACTTGTGGACTTGTGCTGTGTTTTGTTTCTGTTTAGGGATTCACTATTTGCCCATAGCTTGGACCCTAACAGGGACTACTGCTCCGGGCGAAGGTGGACCTGGGAGCAACAGCAAGTAAAACTACACACCTGAAAACCTCCAATTTCCCGATCTGATGTTTTGCTGCCATATGTAGTTTATCGACATGCCCAGGATTAAGCATGCGTTATAGCGCAACAGTAGCTCATTTGTCATGAAAGCAGACGCCGCTTTGTCTTTTCGGGGTGATCTCAGAACCCACCTGACTAACGAAGATAGGTTTTCATTATTTATATACATGGTGTATTAAAAATTATTATTATAAATATATGTCCGCAAATCCTTCGTTTTTAAGTTACTAAGTTTAAAATCAGCTTACGGTAGATGGCACTGTGATGACATGTAGACTGGGTTATATTTGTAATTCGTATTCATTTGTGGCTAGTTCCTTTTTCAACGTTTTACTGTGTTTAGTAATGAGTTAACTGAGAAGTGTTTCTTTTAACAATGGCAGGAAATTCCTTATTATGAGCAAGCAGATATGATTTTTACATACGGCCGCGCAAATGGTAATGTACGCGAGGCTGCACGGCTGTATCAGATTGCGTTTCCAGACCGAAGATGCAAGCGGATGATATTTTGAACATTTTTGTATGAGTTTCTGTGTTGTGGCACAGCAATGGTCTTTTGGCATATGTTTATATACACGCTTGAATTTCTTTTTTGTGTCAGGAACCCGTCCCTAAAGTTTGTAAAAGTATTTTTCGATTGTATCTTGGATTGTACGTATAACAGCGTCTACCGCAAACTTTAAAATTTAAACGAAGAATTTGCGGACATATGATTACGCGAACTTTTGCCCTTTTGTTTGTAAACGTATCTTTGATACACCCCAAAGCATGTATGCGTTTCGCCTTTACTAGGCTTCAACAGATCAAAAACAAAAGATAGAAATGTGTGTGTGTGTATGTTTGTGTTTATACCATGTAAAGGCGAAACGGGTAATATGGTTTCAATAAAACGGTTTTCTAATAGTCATATTCTTCAAACTTTGTCTGGATTCTGGATTCTTTTTCACACCCACACAAATTCGTATAATGATAATGTACACGCTAAAAAGTCTGCCTCCTTCTACCGAGCGCCCATATCTCAGAGATCGAATCGCCGACTGACGCCAATTCGGTCGGGTTTCAAGCCTGAGTAATAAAAGGAATCGGATGTCTAACCGTACTAATGAGCTGTGATACAGCAAAACAGATCTGTCTGCAGATGACTATATATATATATATATATATATATATATATATATATATATGTGTGTGTGTGTGTGTGTGTGTGTGTGTGTGTGTAAATATATATATATGTGTGTGTGTGTGTGTGTGTGTGTGTGTGTGAGAAATATATATGTGTGTGTGTGTGTGTGTGTGTGTGTGTGTGTGTGTGTGTGTGTGTGTGTGTGAAATACAATTTAGAATCCAGACAAAGTTTGAAAAATATGTCCTAGAATAAGCCTTAGAAAGCTAATCAATAAAACAAAAATTACAACACAAAAATTGATATATAAGGTGTTCTATTAAGACGAATCGAATTTAGCAGTATATAAAACAGTGTTATTGGTGAAATTATTTTGGTTTTACTGTTGGATCATGTTATTTAATTCATGTTAATTATGTGTGAAAAATAATATTGCCCAAATGTCCGACAAGGCTTCGGTGGCACACCTCTATTCGATGGTCAAAGTTTTTGGTAACATCTTTGCATAGCTGCTCCTCGACCTCACCAATATGCCTTATTATCTCATTTTTTAGCTGTTGAATTGTTGTTGGCTTGTTGGCATAGACATTACTTTTGATGACCCCAAAGGAAGAATTCTAAAGGGATCAAGTCGCACCATCGTGTTGGCCAATTGACATCAACTGTTTTGAGAGATGATGCGACCTAGGAACTTCGAATTCAATAAAGTCATTGTTGCATTGGCTGTTCGAACCTCAAACTTTTGACATCCATAGGATTGAATTCAGGCTATAAATGCCATGACTTTTATAACAATCATCCAATAGTAAAATCAAGAAAATTTCACCAATCTCACTGTTTTATTTACTGCTAACTTCGATCCGTCTTAATGAAACGCTCTTAATATGATATGGAAATGAAAGCAGTGATTTCCTCTGCCCTCAATCTATCATAATTTAAAAAAAAGACCTCTAATCTGTGATAGACTGTTTTGGATTGACTCCCAAACAAAGCTGCTCTCCTTTAACCACCATAGAGAAACTGTTCTACCTGCCATCAGAATGGATTACGCTAGCCTACTAGAGAGCGCAAATACTCTTGGGCAAGACATTAATCCGCTTCTTCCCTCTAGCTATAGGGTTAAATAACAAGACCAGCTAGGTTCTATAGCCTTGGCATGCAACCAGTCTACCGCAGAAAGTAATGGCAACCTACTGTGGGATAATCTTCTACCCAGCCAGTCATGTCTCATTCGAGACATGATCGCCCAAGCGTGTTTCACGTATGGCACTTAACTGACTGACTGAATATAATAGTTGAAACATAATTAAAATTTGTAGTGGACATAAAGTGGAGGACCGGTTTTCTATTAATATGAAGTAATAAACAGATCCTCCACTAATTATAATCTATCTCTTCTCCCTCCAGCTATGAGATAAATGGCAGGACAAATTAGATTCTATAGCCTTGGCTGGCAACCAGTCTGTCGCAGAAAGTACTGTGGGATAATCTCCTGCCCAGTTAGTCATGTCTCATTCGAGACATGATCGCCCAAGCGTGTATCACGTATGGTATTTAACTGACTGACTGAATGACTGGAGAGCAACACACTGCGCCTCCTTGGCACCACTTTTTCAACCGACCTGAAGTGGAACAACCATCTCAAATCTATATCTGCTTGGAAGGTTGGGTCACTGTGCCAGACCTGATAGTTTTTACCGTCGGAATCCATCTTGCACATTCATAAATCTATCATTCGGGCGTGCAATAAATACTGCTGCCATATCTGGCCGAGTGCCCCTGCTATTCTCCTCGAGGTTCTCGATATAATCCAAAGAATGATCTGGAATGTAATCGATCAAGACTTAGCATCTCGTCTTCAGGCACATTCTCACCGATGTAATGCGGTTTTCCTTTGTCTTTTCTACAAATATTTTCATGGCAACTGCTCTGACGAGCTTTTTTCCTAGTGCCCCGACCATCGAATTTACGCGTGCTACTAGACTGGCATATAGCTACCACCCTTTTACCGTTGAAATAGTTAAATGTAACTGACTCTTCTACTCTACAGTTTCTTTTCTCGTATTTTCCGACTGTAGAACTTTCTTCTGTTTACTTGATTTTTTTTATAGATACAATCTCCAAAAGTTTAAATGCAACGTCAACTCCCATCTTTTATCTTTTTGAATATCATTCATCATTTATCTTTTTTTCGACACACCCTGTGCCCTGTTTTTTTTCCTCTCTTACGGTAATTTCATGAGCACTAGTGGCGGTCCTATCTTACTTGGAGTGAAATCATTAAAAACAACGAACAAACAAACAAACAAACATCCAGTTGCAAGGTCTTTAATCCGGAGAATGAATGCTTTGAGGAAGGTTAATTGTTGTTGTTTGAAGGTCCACTCTGACCCGGGGTGGTAGCATCTGTTAGGGTCCCAGCTATGGGCAAATAGTTAAGCCCCAAACAAAAAATGTAGCACTAAAAATAATAAAAGTAATTTTTATAGTAAAAATACCAGCACTTAATTTTTATATAAAAAAATTACCAGTAATACCAATTTATAGTTGAATTACCAGGATTATATTTTATCTTCAGTTGAAGGCATACAACTGTGTTTAAAATATGGTTAGTTTAAGCCATAAATTTGTATTAAAAATATTTAGATTTTTTTTTTTAATCATATCACCCCGAGCAAGGCAGTAATGCCACTGATGTGCAGGGGGCTACGTAAGAGTGAAAAGATTGGAAAAGAGAAAGCCGATAATAACATCCTAAACAGGAAATAAGGGATGAGCCTCTTCACCTGTTCAATAGACGTGGGTGGAGTGTGAACCGGGCGATAGATCTATCTACTCCAATTGAAAAAAAAAAAAACAAAGTGAGAAGATTGGAAAAGAGAAAGCCGGAAACTGCATCCTAAACAAGGAACAAGGGATGAGCCTATTTACCTGTTCAATAGACGTGGGTGGAGTGTGAACCGGGCGAGAGTTTAGTCTATTTACTCCAATTGAAAAAAAAAATAAAAGAGTGAAAAGATTGGAAAAGAGAAAGCCGGAAACCACATCCTAAACAAGTAACAAGGGATGAGCCTATTTACCTGTTCAATAGACGTGGGTGGAGTGTGAACCGGGCGATAGTTTAGTCTATCTACTCCAATTGAAAAAAAAAAGCGTGAAAAGATTGGAAAAGAGAAAGCCGGAAACCACATCCTAAACAAGTAACAAGGGATGAGCCTATTTACCTGTTCAATAGACGTGGGTGGAGTGTGAACCGGGCGATAGATCTATCTACTCCAATTGAAAAAAAAAAAACTAAAGTGAGAAGATTGGAAAAGAGAAAGCCGGAAACCACATCCTAAACAGGAAACAAGGGATGAGCCTCTTCACCTGTTCAATAGACGTGGGTGGAGTGTGAACCGGGTGATTTCGGCATTAAATAATCCAAAGAGATGTTGTTATGCCTCTTAAAAAAATCAACCAACCCAGCAATCTTTACTGCTTAAGACAAAAGAAATGTCAGTCAGTTAAGTGCCATACGTGAAACACGCTTGGGCGATCATGTCTCGAATAAGAGATGACTGACTGGGCAGAAGATTATCCCGCAGTAGGTTGCCATTGCTTTCTGCGATAGACTGGTTGCCGACCAAGGCTATAGAACCCAATCTGTCCTAGTATTTAACCCATAACTGGAGGGAAGAGACGGATTAATACCTTTCCCAAGGGTATTTGTGCGTAAGTGAATGCAGTGAATTCAACTGGAATTTGAACTCTGTTCCCCGATTTTGAATTCCTTGAATGTACTTCTACAAAAAGATGCCAAGAATAACATAGACTGAGTATGTGAGTAACGGAAATGATACCTGGAAAGACCCGCGTATAAAATTACGGTAAAAACTAACAGAAGAGTGTTGAACTACTACGTTAAAGCAATTCCCTTATATAACAGTAAATGTTGGATAATTACCTCAGAAATGAAGACGATATTTGAAATAAAGATGTTTTTCTCCCGAAAGATAAAGATAATACTTTAGACAACATATGAGCAACCGGACAGTTTTAAGGAAAATGTAAACAGGAACACTTATAAGTAGCATAATTGGAATTTTAAGGTATTTTTTTAAATGTTCAATTGTAGTGAGAAGGTTGATTTAGTCAGATTTTGATGAATCTTTTTTTTTGTTTTTTATTTATTTATTTTAGAAAACTGAAGGCCTGTATGGGTTATTTAATGCCAAAAATGGTGTAATTTTAAGGTATTTTTTTAAATGTTCAGTTATTGTGAGAAGGTTGATTTAGTCAGATTTTCATGAATTTTTTTTTGTTTTTTATTTTTTATTTTTTTTTTAGAAAACTGAAGATGTCTTCTAGTTTTGTATTCAAAAATGTATTGCTAGGATTATATTTTTCCTTCAAAAATATATTATGGCAATTTCCGTTTTGTTCTTTTTTTGTTTTTTCTTTCTTTCGTTTTTTTTTTTAATTGTTTGCGCCGGAGGCCTATTTACTCTTCGACCACGTGTCTGAGGCACATGGAATTTTGAGTGGAAAGCAGGAAGCAGACAGGCAGTAGTTGTAGAGCTTAGAGAAGACAGAGGAGAGTTCAGAGGCATATTTCTTCAAAACTATGATTGGGATTCCGTCCCCTTCAGTCGCTTTATGAGGGTCAAGCTTTGAGATTATGTTAGAGACCAGCGAGGGGGTAATGAGGAGGTCATTCAGTTGGGCCTCGGTTCTAGGTGAGAAGCCGGGTTTAGACAAATCTAGTCTCGAATTGGTCGGGAATCTGCGAGTAAAGCATTCAGCCTTGTCCGCTGAAGAGGTGAGAACCTCAAATTCATTGATTAGAAGGGGTATTGAGGTTTTACTGTTGTTAAGCACACTTTTTCATCCCCAGTTTGAGGGTTAACTATTTGCTCATAGCTGGAACCGTAACAGGTGCTATCACTCCGGGTCAGAGTGGACCTAAGAACAACATAAATTAAAAGGTGATTCCATGCTCCCCACAACCTCCCAATTTAAGGCTAACCACGAGTCGACTCATTTTTTGGCACCTTCTTAAGAGTAAAGTAGAGATCCGTTACAGTTATCGAAGCCTTCCGACAGATACCGAAGTTAACCAGAGACCAGACTATCTCTGAGCTCCACATCCAGTCCTTCCTCTCTAACCGCACATTGAAGGTGGTATTAAATGGGCATGCCTCCCAAAACTACCATACGAACGCGGGCGTCCCTCAAGGTTCTATCCTAGGTCCCACACTCTTTCTGACCTACATTAATGATCTCCTCGGCACCATTAAATCCCAAGTTGGCATGTATGCCGATGACACAACAATCTACTCTCGCATCGATCAGAAACCAGGTGTGGACGACAAAGTGAACCTCGCTGCCGCACTTGAAAGGGACCTCCAATCCGTAGTAGCCTGGGGTAGGAAATGGCTGGTAAATTTCAATGCCTCTAAAACGAAGCTGTTATCAACTAACCACCATAGACAATCGCATCTACACCCCATTAGCATGGGACAGGCTAGCCTCCCAGAGAGTAAAATACTTCGCCTCCTTGGTCTTACACTCTCGGCGGACCTCAAATGGAATGACTATATCGAATCCATTGCCAAATCTGCTGCTATGAAAGTCGGCTCCCTGTGCAGGGCCCGGAAGTTTTTTCCACCTGAATCTATTCTGCACATATACAAATCTACCATCCGCCCGTGTATTGAATATTGCTGCCATATCTGGTCGGGTGCCCCTGCTGCTCTCCTTGGGCTTCTTGACAAAATACAAAGGAGGATCTGTAACGTGGTTGATACTGACTTGGCAAACCGGCTGCAGCCGCTCTCTCACTGGCGTGATGTGGCTTCCTTGTGCCTCTTCTACAAGTACTTTCATGGCTACTGCTCCGATGAGCTTAGTTCACTGGTGCCGCCTAAGCACGAATTTACACGAGATACTAGATTAGCAACTAGGTCCCACCCTTTTACAGTTAAACAAATAAGATGTAACCGTAAATTCTACTCCAACAGCTTCTTTTCTCTCGCTTCCTGCCTGTGGAACTCCCTTCCACAAGTCTGCTTTCCCGACAGTTACAATCTCCAGGTGTTTAAATGTAGGGTCAATAGACACCTCCTATCACACTAACTTCCAATTATTCTCAGAACACTCTCATCTACCCAACCCTCATTCTCGGTATCCTTACCCGCCTATCACCCACCCTCTGACATTTCCTATATTTAATCATCCTTTCTCCACTCTACGTAGCCCCCTGCGCAGTAGTGGCAGTGACATGCCTTGCTCGGGGTGAAACGCTTATAAAAAAAAAAAATAATAAGTTACCCGTTCATACTATTTCACTTCAAGATTTGTATATAATTGTTTCTACTAATAGTACTCCTGAATTGACTAACCCGGCCATGTATAAACAATTGCGGCAAAGCTGAATATCAATGGTTCGAAGTTTCAGCTCTGTATTTGGTCGGATCAGCTGAGTGTAGTTTACTATGAACTGGTCAAATCTCTCGAAACAATAACAAGAAATCACTATCGATTACAACTGATACGTTTTGAGTTGAGCACTGAACAAAATACGCCCGCTATGCAACGACAAAGTGATTTTGCAACATGACAACGCTAGTTTACAAAACTTGCAGAACGGGTGAAAACCTACTTGGAAACGCTTAAATTGGAAATCCTAATCCAGCCGCCGTATTCACCTGACATTGCCCCCGTCCTATTATCACTTGTTCTGATCGATGAAACACATGGCCTTGCTGAAAAGCACTTTTACTCTTAAGAAGATGCCAAAAAATGAGTCGACTCCTGATTAGCCTTAAATGACGTGTCGTTCTTCCGACGTGGAATTCAAATGCTGCCAGAAAGATGGAAAAAGTAGAGGCTAGCAATGGACAATACATTCAGTGACACGATTTTCAAAAATTGTTGTAAATAAAACATTACTTTTCATGAAAAATCAGTGATAACCTATTCAAGGTCAATATATATACAGCACTGTTCCAAAGTATTAGGACAAGGACTATTTTATCTTTTATGAGGCATCAAAATAAAGTTAAGTGCTTTACGTGAAACACGCTTGGGCGATCATGTCTCGAAAGAGACATAACTAACTGAGCAGAAGAGTAGGCTGCCATTGCTTTCTTCGGTAAACTAGTTGCTAGACAAGGCTAAAGAACTCAATCTATCCGATTATTTAAACCATAACTGGAGGGAAGAGACGGATTAATACCTTTCCCAAGGGTACTTGCGCGTAAATGAATGCAAATAATTCGAACACGGTTCCCCAATTCCTCTTTCCGAGCCGATATCCACTGCACCACAACGCACATTGTCCCGTCCTATTATCACTTATTCCGATCGATGGCAAATGGCCTTGCTGAAAAGCACTTCTACTCTTAAGAAGATGCCAAAAAATGAGTCGACTCCTGGTTAGCCTTAAATGACGTGTCGTTCTTCCGACGTGGAATTCAAATGCTGCCAGAAAGATGGAAAACGTAGAGGCGAGCGTTGGACAATACATTCTGTGACATGCTTCTTACTAATTTTTATAAATAAAATATTACTTTAGTATTTGTCTATTTTTCTAAGATGAGGTAATATTTACAGTATTTACATTATTCGGACTATTGTCCTCATCTTTGTTACCATTTGAAATTCCTAGCACCCGAAGAAGGCCGGAGCGTACAACATCCGAAACGTCGTAAAAATAGCAACAAAGATGAAGACAACAGTCTGAATAATGTAAATACTGTAAAACATTAATTTTCATGAAAAATCAGTGGGAACATATTTATTATTATTATATATATATATATATATGCACGCTGCTATTGATGAAGGGTTGTCTAAATTACACAAAAATGCGAATAAAACTAACATTCTCATTTTAACAGATATATTTACAAATATTATACAAAAATATATTTTGAAATACTAAAGAGTAAATTTATTCAATAAACTCGCTATTGGCTTCAACCACGGCTCCCAGATAACTTTAGAATCTCTTGAAACTCTTCTAGACTGCCCCCTTGTTTAAGTTGATGAATTCTGCCATAATCCTTGCCTTCATTACATTATTGGTGTTATAAGGAGTTTTGTAGGTCTCTTGATAAATTGCATACCACACGTAATAACCAAAAGGGTTTCATCCTAGTGAGTTAAGTGGCCAGATTTAAGGGGTGATGTGGTTGCAGAAATTGTTTGACAGCCATGACTGAGTTCTCCTGCTTGTGTGGCACGGTTTAAAGTCCTGTTGCAATACAGGGTCCTCTTGTAGCCACCCTCTTGACACAGTGCAGCACTAACTCCTAAAGGCCCTTTATGTGGGCTTCCATGCTGAGTCTGAGGCCCTCACTGAAAAAATTCGGGATTTCTTTACTCATTAGAACATTCAGAGCTGCAGTATCTTTCTGATTAGACTCATCCAACTATTTCCGAATCCTCCACACTGTCCACAGATTGACACTCGAACACTCGAAGATCTTCGTATTGGAGCTTTCGGTATAAATATCAAACAGTACAGCACGCTGTTGTTTCCAAATTCATAGTGAAATGAATTTTGCCATGGTGCTCTTTTTTCACAGACGGTGCTCAACTGACCCCACTATACTTTACAGTCGACAAAAAAAAAAAAAAAATCAAAGCGCAATAACAAAAAAAAAAAATGGCGACAATTTAACCATCGCAGACTACATTTATTTAACCCATAAATGGAGGGAAGAGACGGCTTAATACATTTCCCAAGGGTATTTGTGCGTAAGTTAAGGCAAGGAATTCAACTGGAATTCGAACTCGGCTCCCTGATTTGTCATTTCGAGTCTATATACACTGCACTACAACGCACATCCACCAAGAAGATAAACTTTTTTAAAGGTTCTACAAAGAATAGGAATTTGTAGTGAGTCGTGATCACCTACATCCTGAAGCCGAGCAAATGTAATGTAGTTTTAGGCAGTAGATACGCGACTAACAACTTAAATCAAAAAGCAAATCAGATACCATCTGTTATTTATATAGCTATGCTTTGGCAGTATACCAAAGGGCCATAGTAGGTTAAAACAACGGTTCCCGCAACCTCACCGAAGTTAAGCAACGCCAATCCAGGTCAGTATATTTGAGTCAGTCAGTCAGTTTAGTGCCAGGCGTGATACATAGTTGGGTGTTCATGTCTCTTCCGATCCATGACTGATTAGGCAGAAGATTTTCCCGCAGTAGGTTGCCATTGCTTTCTGCGGTAGACTGGTTAATAACCAAGGCGGTAGACTGGTTAATAACCAAGGCGATAGACTGGTTAATAACCAAGGCGGTAGACTGGTTAATAACCAAGGCAGGTAGACTGGTTAATAACCAAGGCGATAGACTGGTTAATAACCAAGGCGGTAGACTGGTTAATAACCAAGGCGGTAGACTGGTTAATAACCAAGGCGATAGACTGGTTAATAACCAAGGCGGTAGACTGGTTAATAACCAAGGCGGTAGACTGGTTAATAACCAAGGCGATAGACTGGTTAATAACCAAGGCGGTAGAACTGGTTAATAACCAAGGCGATAGACTGGTTAATAACCAAGGCGGTAGACTGGTTAATAACCAAGGCGATAGACTGGTTAATAACCAAGGCGGTAGACTGGTTAATAACCAAGGCGGTAGACTGGTTAATAACCAAGGCGGTAGACTGGTTAATAACCAAGGCGATAGACTGGTTAATAACCAAGGCGATAGAACTGGTTAATAACCAAGGCGGTAGACTGGTTAATAACCAAAGACTCAATCTGTCCTGCTATTTAATTCATAGCTGGAAGGAGAAGAGAAGCATTAATACCTTTCCCAAGAGTATTTGCGTGTAAGTGAATACAGTGAATTCAACTGGAATTCGAACTCGGCTCTCTGATTTCTCTTTCCAAGTATATATATATTACCCCACCACGCACATTTAAGTACAGTCACTTTATAAAACGAATTACCTATAAAACAAACCTTATATTCGATTTTATGCGAACATATTACAGAGTTATGTATGTGAATTATGTATCTCTTAGATGTGAAAAACACATTGAAATACCGGTTCCCGAAGTTAAGCAAAGTTGAGCTTGGTCAGTACCTAGATGGGTGGCTGTTTGCGAATACTAAGTTCTGTAAGCGTGGATGTGTGATAGATAACTGTTCGCAATTGTTAATCAGAGAATTCCAATTTCCCTTAGGTTCATTATATTTACTTACGCTCAGATACACTTGGGGAAGGCATGAATCCACTTCATCGTCTCCCAGCTATGGGTTAATTCGTAAAACATATATTACTATTAATATATAAAAAAAAATATAAACTATCATCTTCAAAAAAAAAAAAAAATTATGACAATCTAAAAATATTTTCTGGCTTTAAATAACCTGCAAAGGGTTGATAAGCCGTAAAAAAAGAATAGATCAATCAATAAAAATAATTTCTCAATCGTCGTCACAAAAGTTTTCTAATTTTCTTTCACAATCCGTAAGCTCCTGCAAGCTAGTCGCATTATCGCTTTACTTGCACTGAATTTTGTTTATTCTTTTTACCCCATTGAAGGTAGCAAAGTCACTAAGGCACAAACGGTCAGTGGGTGTGAAAGAATTAGAAAACAATAAAAGAGTAATAAATTAAAAATGTCTCCAAAATTTTATTTAGATGTCGACATTAAATAACCCATAGAGAGTTTGATATGTCGCTCAAGAAAAATAAAATATTTAGATTTCGACATCAAATAACCCATAGAGAGCTTGATATGTCGCTCAAGAATAATAAAATATTTAGATGTTGACATTAAATAACCTATAGGGGGTTTGATATGTCGCTCAAAAAATTTTAAAAAATTAGATGTCGACAGCAAATAACCCATAGAGAGTTTGATATGTCGCTCAAGAAAAATAAAATATTTAGATTTCGACATTAAATAACCCATAGAGAGTTTGATATGTCGCTCAAGAAAAATAAAATATTTAGATTTCGACATCAAATAACCCATAGAGAGTTTGATATGTCGCTCAAGAAAAATAAAATATTTAGATTTCGACATCAAATAACCCATAGAGAGTTTGATATGTCGCTCAAGAAAAATAAAATATTTAGATGTCGACATCAAATAACCCATAGAGAGTTTGATATGTCGCTCAAGAATAATAAAATATTTAGATGTTGACATTAAATAACCTATAGGGGGTTTGATATGTCGCTCAAAAAATTTAAAAAAATTAGATGTCGACATTAAATAACCCATAGAGAGTTTTGGTCTGTCACTCAAGAAAGATAATATATTTAGATGTCGACATAGAGGGTTTGATATATAGCTTAAGAAAAACGACCAACCAAGAATTATAAAGTTTCCAGTGAGAATTTGTCTCACTACGCATTGGTAATGGCCAACTTGATTAGCTTGTTAACTATTAACCCACTCTGAGACGACTCTTGGATGGTTACGTATTGTCAGAAACAGCAGTAACATCTGTGGCTTAAGATAACTAAATAAGTTTAAGTTAGTGTCTATCGGCTTGATTAAGTTTAATTGTTTAGTTCTATTCGTTTCAAAAGTTGATACAAATGGTACTTGCTGTATCAACTTCTCGAATTCAAAAATAAGTTACACAACCAGATTTTCTAATAAAAGGAATTCTTAATGGCAAAATGTTTATCGCTAAATTGAGCTTCTGCCAAAATGGGTAATTCACAAAATCTTATGTAACTGTGGCTAAAAACCCTGCATTCCGTTTTTGTTTTAAATTTATGTTTTTGTCCTTTCTTCTTGTTTTCATTTTTGATAACATGTTGTCGCTACTGTAGTTTCTTTTCTGTATCTGGTATCAACGCTGTGTATCGGGCTATCATATTTTGTTAAGATTGTCACCGCCAATAATGAATCCTGGTAGGAGTTCTAATGCTTTCATGGTCGCCTTACTGGAAAGTTTGAATAAGTCCGGTGAGACGACACATCCTTGTCCTACGTCGAAGACTAGCAGAAAACATGCAGCCTTTAGTTTTATTGGCAGTGTTAACGAAACAAGTACTTGCACGACATTAGAATCTTATATGTTAAGGAGAGCCATTCACATATTAAAAATCGATAACATAAAATGATATCTTATCCGGATTATCCACAGCCTCTAATATTGGTATAGGATGTAAAACATACATAGGTGGTGGAATTGATGGAATAATAGGCATTTGTGTTAGTATAGATTTTTCTATCAGGTTTTAAGCCCCAAAAACGGGTTTGAGTTTGAGTTTTTTTGTTTAACAGAATATCAACCTGTGTGGGTTATTTAATGCCAAAAAAATAGGGTTTTAAGATATTTTTTAATGTTTGGTTATAATGAGAAAGTTGATTTAGTCAGATTTTGACGAACATTTTATTTTATTTATTATTTTTAGAAAGCTGAAAATGTTTTCTAGTTTCGTATTCAAAAATGTATTGCTGGTAATATTTTTTTCTTCAAATATGTATTATAACAATAATTTTTTATTTCAAAAGTGTGCAGCCTTTAGTTTTATTGGCAGTGTTAACGAAACAAGTACTTGCACGACATTAGAATCTTATATGTTAAGGAGAGCCATTCACATATTAAAAATCGATAACATAAAATGATATCTTATCCGGATTATCCACAGCCTCTAATATTGGTATAGGATGTAAAACATACATAGGTGGTGGAATTGATGGAATAATAGGCATTTGTGTTAGTATAGATTTTTCTATCAGGTTTTAAGCCCCAAAAACGGGTTTGAGTTTGAGTTTTTTTGTTTAACAGAATATCAACCTGTGTGGGTTATTTAATGCCAAAAAAATAGGGTTTTAAGATATTTTTTAATGTTTGGTTATAATGAGAAAGTTGATTTAGTCAGATTTTGACGAACATTTTATTTTATTTATTATTTTTAGAAAGCTGAAAATGTTTTCTAGTTTCGTATTCAAAAATGTATTGCTGGTAATATTTTTTTTCTTCAAATATGTATTATAACAATAATTTTTTATTTCAAAAGTGTGCAGCCTTTAGTTTTATTGGCAGTGTTAACGAAACAAGTACTTGCACGACATTAGAATCTTATATGTTAAGGAGAGCCATTCACATATTAAAAATCGATAACATAAAATGATATCTTATCCGGATTATCCACAGCCTCTAATATTGGTATAGGATGTAAAACATACATAGGTGGTGGAATTGATGGAATAATAGGCATTTGTGTTAGTATAGATTTTTCTATCATGTTTTAAGCCCCAAAAACGGGTTTGAGTTTGAGTTTTTTTGTTTAACAGAATATCAACCTGTGTGGGTTATTTAATGAACAAGAGCAATGAAGAGGTGGTCCCATGCTCCTCATGACCTCCCAATCAGAGGCCTTGCTGTCGGATGCAGTTTACCATCATACCCAGGACCCCCAAAACAGGATTAAGTTTAACATCCTTTTACTACTTACCTTTTTTCAAGAACCCCCTCGATTCTCCCCACATTCACATTCCGTATTCTTTTCAATACATACAGGATGCTTATATCATAAAGTGCTGTATTTTTAATGTCGTAAATACTTTTGAAGTAAACCATGTTAAACCAAACAGGATTATTATTTATCCAATTATAACTAAATCTATCACCCACCGATATCATTTTTGCACCAGGGTTATATATAGACATAAACTGAGAGAAAAGTTTTGTTTTTCTAATAAGATTCACCCTGGACAAAGACTAAGGGTGGGGTCACTCACAGTGTGGGGTTACGATAATGGGTAGTTTATATAGATAGGAGGTGAAAATAATGGTTAACTCTAGACTTGGAAAAATTAAGAATGTAGTGATCGGGTAAACATCCTATTGTACCAAAGAGCAATAGTTCGCAGGAAGAAGCTGTTTGAGTCGAACTTCTCGCTGATGGGATTCAGAGAGAATGTGGGTGGTCCTAGACGTGGAGGTTACACCTGGCGGAACCAAGGAATGATGTTCTTCCGAGCACTTTTCATGGAAGTAGTGATAGAGCAGTGAGAGGTTTTTCATATCCCGCTTGTGACAGAGAGAGATTGATAGGTGTAAAATAATTCTTCTTCTATAAGGAGTCGGAGAGGCTTTTGAACTCTGTCAAAACTGGAAAGTGAGGACTGGGAAGCTCCCACCCAAATATGACAGTAGTTCTCCATTTTTGGTCGAATCTGGGTCTTATAAAAATAGAGGATAGTATGAGGAGTCAGGTACTTACAGGAGCGGTATAGAGAGCCGATCCTTTTACTTGCATCTTTAGCGATGGATCGTATTTAAGAGTTATGACTAAACCTACTCCTGTCATAGAAATATTGTCGGCATCGTGTCCAGTGTCCAAAGAATGCTTCTCTGATCCTCTGTAGAAGAGCGAGGAAAAGAAAAAAAAAAGGAACAATTTTTCGGTTATTGGGATTTTAGGATTCATTCTGAAAATAGTCCTATAAGCATAGTCTAATATAAAACCATTTGCGTTATAACATCGATTTTGCGTCAAAGTGTGGCGCAGTAATTTCAGAAAATATTTATGCATACTCCTGAGATGAGGTAGTATTTACAGTATTTACATTATTCGGACTATTGTCCTCATCTTTGTTGCCATTTGTACGCAAGGAATTGAGTTCATATACCCCAGTGGTTGTAATAAGGGTTCGGTCCGAAATTCTTAGCATCTGAAGAAGGCCGAATCGTACAACGGCCGAAATGTCGTACAAATTACAACAAAGATGAGGACAATAGTCCAAATAATGTAAATACTGATTTATGTATACGCAAAACTAGTATATTGTATATGTACATCATTCTTAGAAATTTAAATTTTTAATATCCGAAATGTCAAATACAGATGGGGGATACTAAAATCAAGCAGGTACAAAAATTTAAATACCTGGGAAGTGTTATAACAGAAGACGGAAAGTGCGACACATAGTTCCGAAGGCGAATTGGCATGGCGAAGGAAGCATTCCAGAAGTTGAGTAAAGTATTAAGAAACAGGAAAATTTCGCTAAAAACAAAGAAAGTACTGGATTTCTATGTGATGTCAGTTCTTCAATAGGGCAGTGAATGCTGGACAATATCATCGAAGATAAAGGAAAAACTTAACGCAACTGAAATGTGGTTCTACAGAAGGATGCTGTGGATATCATGGACCGAGCATGTGAGCAATGATGAGGTTTTGGAAAGGATAGAAACGAAAAGGAAATTAATACTGGGCATCAGGAAGAGACAACTGAAATTCCTGGGACATGCAATGAGGAAGGAGGGCTTGGAGAACCTGAAACTAACAGGCCAGAAAGAGGGGAAAGCAGCGGATAACATATTTGAAGACCTGATCAGGTGGATAACAGAAGGAGGTTTTTGTGGAGTAACAGAAGAAAGCGTGCTAAGAGCCACCAGGGATAGGAAGATGTGGAAAGCCATGATCGCCTACGCCCTGAAAGGACAGAGCACATAAAAGAATTGATCAAGAAAGGTGCATCAAAGTAACTTTAACATCATCATCGTTGCTGTTTTGATGCGAAGACTCTCAGACAATCAATCCCATTCTTATCATCAGCCTGGCTACTCGGGCTCAGTTGTGTTTCTTCAAAACTCCCAATACCATATTCCGATGCCTTACACTTCAAGTAAGTGCCCCACTAAAGCCACATACGGTTTTAACTATCAGAGTTGTCCTACTCTTACACTGGTTCCCAACTACGGCTAAAGTTTCTTGCCTGCCTTGCTACTTAACCAAAAACTGTGTGGTAGGTTCATTCCTTTCCCAAGAGTATAAACGGGAAAATTAAGCGCCGCGTCTGATATACGCTTGAGCGATCATGTCTCTTTCGAACAATGACTGATGAGAGAAAAAATCTTTCCAGCAGAAAGTTGCCATTTTTCTCTACGGCAGCCTGGTTACCAACAAAGGCACCAGAACTCAATATGTCCTGCTATTTAGCTTACAGCGGAACATTGATTAAAACATTTCTCAGGGATATTTGTGCGTAAGTGAAAGCAACGAATTCAACTGGAATTCGAACTCGGTTATCCGGTTTCTCATTCCGAATCGATATCCACTGCATCACAACGAGCGATTTGAACCCGACTCGCATATTTTTCATTTCGGTCCTTTAACCATTACACCAACTGCACAAACATTTTATAAACACCATGAGAAAGTTATTCTTCGAAACAATGAAAGAGATAAAAATGTAACGGCTTCCGAGATTAGCTTGCAGAAAGATTTTTCTTGGTCGTACCCTGGTCAGGTTACCAGGGTACGACCTGGAGGGAAAACCAGAAAACAGTTAATTCATGCTTAAGCATGTCTTGGGCAAGTAGATCAGACGGAGCCCATCTCCATATGAAACTACAGCCTATGCTTTCAAATTGAAGGCTCTTCTTTGTCACGATCACGTGGTGACTAAATTCATTGAGAGAAACCTCTGCTCTAGCCTTTTAAATCATTCTAGGAAGCCCTTTGTTCAGCAGTGCTGTCACATCACATCATTGACTACGTACACAGATATGGAACTTAGGCTACCCAACTGAATTTGATGGCCGTTGACCTCTATAAGAAGGTTCATCCTTCCTTCGATAGCGCCTTTTTAAAATCCTGTTGGGTGTCTAGACACCCCTACTCACCAAAATCCTGGTGGGGGAACCAGTTTTGTCGCTGATGAATTGAACAATACGATAGATAATTCTTGGTTACATGCAATCAGTAACACTCGTAGAGTGAGTCAGTCAGTTAAGTGTGATACGGGATATACGCTTTGGGCGATCATGTCTCAAAAGGGACATGACTGACTGGGTAGAATATTATCCTGCAGTAGGTTGCCATTGCTTTCTGTGGTAGACTGGTTGCCAGCCAAGGCTAAAGAACACAATCTGTTCTGTTATTTAACACATAAATGGAGGGAAGAGACGGATTAATACCTCTCCCAAGAGTATTTGTATGTAAGTGAATGCAAATATTCAACAGAATTTCGAACTCGGCTCCCCGAATTCTTGTTTCGACCCGATATCCACTGCACTGGCATAAGTATTTACTACGCTTGAATTAGAATACAAGGGCAGAAGCAAGGGGCTCTGAGTTAATATTGTTATCACGGGCAGTTACCGGCTAAGCTATCTAGTAAACTACATAAGGTACCAATATATGTGTGTGTTTCTTTCTCATATACAAATGACTTCATTAGGACATCGGCAATTTTTTTTCGAATACTGGGCCGCATCCGATATGGATTATCATAAGACAAGTCGAGCTACTAAAAAGTTCAAGGTAATTCTTTGTTGAAAACGCCTCGGTTATTTTCACTACGCATGAGCATCAGTTTAAGAAATGACGAAAGGTTAATTGTTTCTTCAAAGTCATAAAATTCAAGAAATATTTTATTTCATATATATGCGAAAGTGTGAGTGAACAAGTGAGGATGAACTACATTTTTAAAAAACGCCATTATCCTCATGAATTTAGGTGTGGCGTTCGGAAAGTGAAACGGGATAAATGTGGTTCGCAGGTCGCATAACTGATTTAATAGATAGATAGATAGATAGATAGATAGATAGATAGATAGATAGATAGATAGATAGATATTAACAGAATGAGATAGATAGATAGATAGATAGATAGATAGATAGATAGATAGATAGATAGATAGATACACAGAATGAGATAGATAGATAGATAGATAGATAGATAGATAGATAGATAGATAGATAGATAGATAGATATTAACAGAATGATAGATAGATAGATAGATAGATAGATAGATAGATAGATAGATATTAACAGAATGAGATAGATAGATAGATAGATAGATAGATAGATAGATAGATATTAACAGAACGATAGATAGATAGATAGATAGATAGATAGATAGATAGATAGATAGATATTAACAGAATGAGATAGATAGATAGATAGATAGATAGATAGATAGATAGATAGATAGATATTAACAGAATGGAGATAGATAGATAGATAGATAGATAGATAGATAGATAGATAGATAGATAGACAGACAGACAGATAAATAAGTAAATTCAGACAGACAGACAGACAGACAGATAGATAGATAGATAGATAGATAGATAGATAGATATTGAATGAATGAGATAGATAGATAGATAGATAGATGAATGAATGAGATAGATAGATAGATAGATAGATAGATAGATAGATAGATAGATAGATAGATAGATAGATATTAACAGAATGAGATAGATAGATAGATAGATAGATAGATAGATAGATAGATAGATATTAACAGAATGAGATAGATAGATAGATATTAACAGAATGAGATAGATAGATAGATAGATAGATAGATAGATAGATAGATAGATAGATAGATATTAACAGAATGAGATAGATAGATAGATAGATAGATAGATAGATATTAACAGAATGAGATAGATAGATAGATAGATAGATAGATAGATAGATAGATAGATAGATAGATAGATAGATAGATAGATATTAACAGAATGAGATAGATAGATAGATAGAATGAGATAGATAGATAATGAATGAGATAGATAGATAGATAGATAGATAGATAGATAGATAGATAGATAGATAGATAGATAGATAGATAGATATTAACAGAATGAGATATAATAGATAGACATTAACAGAATGAGATAGATAGATAGATAGATATTAACAGAATGAGATAGATAGATAGATAGATAGATAGATATTAACAGAATGAGATAGATAGATAGATAGATAGATAGATAGATATTAACAGAATTAGATAGATAGATAGATAGATAGATAGATAGATAGATAGATAGATATTAACAGAATGAGATAGATACATAGATAGATAGATAGATAGATAGATAGATATTAACAGAATGAGATAGATAGATAGATATTAACAGAATGAGATAGATAGATAGATAGATAGATAGATAGATAGATAGATAGATATTAACAGAATGAGATAGATAGATAGATAGATAGATAGATAGATAGATATCAACAAAATAATGTAGCAGATGCATGTATGAGTTGTTTAAGATAGATAGATAGATAGATAGATAGATAGATAGATAGATAGATAGATAGATAGACTGAGATAGATATTAACATATATATATATATTGTTTATTTAATACTTAGTTTTTGGTCATAATAGGGTTACACGCACACACACACACACACATACACACACACACACACACACACATATATATATATATATATATATATACAGAGAAAGATAATGAACATACTAAGATAAATAGTGTTATGTAGGTAGAAAGTGTTGATACCAACTGAAAAGGCATTATCTAAACGCAATGCAGGCCTTGTTGACAGGTACAATCGTACTGCACATAACTTCTACCCCCTTCGTGAGGGAGACACAGTTTCAATCCAAAATCCAAATAGCCATCGATGGGACATAAGTGGGCGAGTAGTAGAAACACTGCCCAACCGCCAATATAGGATGACAGTTGCAGGATCAGGTAGGATAACCCTGCGGAACATGGATTTCTAGGCAAAATGCGTAACCGATGAATGAAATATGGCACTACGATCACCTGACTATAATATTTAGTTTATAAAGCACCCAGACAGAATCTCAGTATGCTCTGTGTTGTGCATCGTTCCGGTGTTGTATGTCATTGAAAAGATTGTGTCTGAGTGAATTACTCGATATAATTATTTCCAGAGCATTATTGTGTATTATTCAAAAGATTTGTTTAGTACGTTGACTTTACCGAAGTATTATAACTCTCTATTAACGAGTTACTAGAATTTCCCTTCAGAATAACGTCACAGAACTAACGTTATAAATGTGGCGAACTGAACTTTCACGAAGACTACAGAGAATAAAATACGTATTCTACACGTAGTAACTGAAATATTCAGCGGAATACAAGAACTACAGTTCCAAAAACAAAATAATAACAGAAACGGAAATAGCAACCAGAAAAAACTACAGCTACAACAACAAATGGATCAACATGAACGGCAATGTCAGTTACAAAAAACAAGTATTTTTTTAATTGTTTAAGAAAACGACGGAGGAAAAAAAAATCATTCACTCCAGACGCTATTGCGAATTCCATTAGCGAGTTTGTATACAATACGGACAAATAAGTAACTTTTCAAAAGTATTACAGAAGAATCTTCAAAAAGAATTGTTTACAGTAGAATAACGAAAAAAAATCCGAGTATTTGTTGAGAAAATTGCTCCCTGCTCAACATGAAAAATACATGAATTTTATTTTGCCGAAACAACCAGGCGAGATAAATTTTGAGGAAACTCTAAGGATATTATCAAACATTTTCGGAGATAGAACTTCATTATTTAATGCAAGGTAGAATTATCTAAGCCTAGTAAAGTGTGACAATGTCGATTTTGTCGCCTACGCAAGAATTGTCAATCGAGAATGTGAGAAGTTTAAGTGAAATTAGTTAACTTCTGAATCAGTTTAATGTCTGATATTCGTTCAGGGCTTAACCTCAAATAAGGGCGCAGGAATAAGATCCATGATTCTGACTAAACTAAAAATGGATTCAAAATTAACTCTCCAAAAATAACTGAAGATTGTCAGCGTATGGTGAATTTAAAACTTGATATGGCAAGGATTGCGGAGAGAGATATTTCACAAATACATAGTATTCAAATGTCTAAGGAAAAAACAGACGTTTTTCAACTCCTAGCGAAACAGTAAAAAATACGATAAAATACCTAGTTCTTGCCATAACCGTTATGATGGTAAGCTTTTTAAAAGTGATTGTTTCTTTAAAAACAAAAAAAAATGTTACCAATGTGGAAGATTAGGAAATAATAGTCAGTTAAGTGCCATACGTGATACACGCTTGGAGGATCATGTCTCGAAAGAGACATGACTGACTGGGTAGAAGATTATCCCGCAGTAGGTTGCCATTACTTTCTGCGGTAGACTGGTTGCCAACCAAGGCTAGAGAACCCAATCTGTCCTGCTATTTAACCCATAACTGGAAGGAAGAGACGGATTAATACCTTTCCCAAGGGTATTTGCGCGTAAGTGAATGCAGTGGATTCAACTGGAATTCGAACTCGGCTCCCCGGTTTCTCGTTCCGAGCCGATGTCCAATGCACCACAACGCACATCCGCAGTACTATAATAGTACTTGTTGTAAATCCTAAAAATGGAAAAGAAACAAGAAGTATGTCAACAAAATAAGTACATTGGGTAAAGTCGAAAAACAGGAAGAAAAAATAGCAAGATTTCGATTAAAACATCTCCAAAGAGATTTTTTTTTTCATGATTATCTATATAAAAATAAAATTACAATTGGATACTGGATCCGATATGGCTATAATTAATGAAAAGACGCGAGGAAAACTGCGTAATCCTAGTTTATTGAGTTCGAGAAAACTTGCTCGTGAAGAAGTTTCAGGGAAGAAGTTAAATTTTTTAGGTTAGTTCACCTGTGATATTTCTTTTGTTGCTAAGACAAAAAAAAAAAAGCATTTGTATTCGTGCTAAAAAAATAGAAAAAAATTATTGGGAATGGACGATAGTTTCTTATTTAGCCTTTGGGATCTGCCAATCAATTTGTTACGCAAACAAGAAGTAGGATGGCAACGGAAAAGTTCAACACTGAATTAAAAAAATAAGTTCCCACAAATTATTTCAGAACTACTTGGCACGTGCACAAAAGCAAAAGCGAATTTTGAAGTTAAACAAAATACAACACCAATATTCAGACCGAAAAGGCTGGTTGATTGTTTTGTTTATGGCATATCAACCTTGTCGGGTCATTTATTGCCAACTAAACTTTATTTATTTATTGCTGGTAATACCTTTTTCTTTCAACAATTTATACTTGTTGTTTTTTTTATATAAGTTTTTGTGTCTAGTAATACATTTTTCTTTTCGAATATCAAGATTCATTGGGATTTGTTTTTAAGGGCATGGTCCCCAAGACCTACCCTTGTTATTTAACCCATAACTGGAGGATTAATACCTTTCCCAAGGGTACCAGTGCTTAAGTGAATGCAGGGTATTCAACTGGAATTCGAACTCGGCTCACCGATTTCTCTTTCCGAGCCGATATCAACTGCACCACAATGCACATCCGTCACTATACGCTTACAGCACCTGGTATTCCCAAGCGGTCACCCATCTAAGTACTGACCAGGCTCAACGTTGCTTAACTTCGATGATTGAGCGAGAACCGGTGTATTCAACGTGATAGGCCCTTAAGCCAGACCGAAAAGGAGTTTACCCTTTGTGGCGTTAGAACCAATCAATAAAGAATTAGAAAGGCTAGAAGAACACGAGGCCATTTCCAAAGCAGATTACTCTGAATTGGCATCGCCGACCGTTTACATGAAGAAAAAGAATAATAAAATCCGACTGTAAGGTATTAATCCGTCTCTTCCCGCCAGTTATGGGTTAAATAATAAAACAGACTGGGTTCTATAGCCTTGCCTGTCAACCAGTCTAACGCAAAAAGTAATGGCAACCTACTGTGGGGTAATCTTCTGCCCAGTCAGTCATGTCTCTTTCGAGATATGATCGCCCAAAGCGTGTATCACGTGTGGCACTCAACTGACTGACTGAATGTAATAGTTGGAAACATAATTAAAATTTGTCCTGGGCATAAAGTGGGGGATCGGTTTTCTATTGTTATAAAGTAATAATCAGATCCCCCACTAATTATACTTAATATAATGATATAATCAATCTTTTCTCTCTTCAGTTATGAGTTAAATAGCAGGACAGATTGGGTTCTATAGCCTTGGCTGGCAACCTATTGCGGGATAATCTTCTGCCTAGTCAGTCTTTCGAGACATGGTCGCCCAAAGCGTGTTTTAATTGACTGATCATGTGCTGATTTCTCAACGGGGCTTAATGAAAACCTTACAATATTATAATTACTCGTTACCAAGTCTGGACGAAATTTTCCCCAAACTAAATGTCGGACGCCAACCAACAAATACTGGTAGAAGAAGAGTGTTTGAAATTGCTATCAACGCTCATAAAGGTCTATATAAATTCAACCTACTTTCTTTCGGGGTAAAAGTAGCACTGAGCATTTTTTAACAAAGTATGGAGACAACGCTCGCTAGGTTACATTTCGCTCAAGATTATCTGGATGGAATACTGATAAGAAGCGAAACCAGATACCAAAAAAGCGGGAGACGTAAAATAGTATTCGAAACGATCAAGAAATACTAGATCAAAATTAGTGAAACAAAATGTGAGATATTTACGTCCAGAATAAATTATCTGGAACAAGTTATTGGCGAAAAGGGTCGACGATCAGATTCTACACAATTAAGCGCAATTAAAGACATGCCCGCCCCGACCAGTTTAGCGAAATTGCAAGCATTTTTAGGCTTTGCAAACAACTATCATGTGTATATATCAAATACTAGCAGTGTAGCCCGGCGTTGCTCGGGGGTAATGAAAGCTTTAAAACTAATCTATAGTCTTGGAGCTCAGACTCAGCCTAAAGAATATTTGTGTGAAGTTTGGTGAGAATCAGATAAAAATTATGGATTTGTATAAAGGACATACAGACAGATAAACAGACACACACACAAACATCTTGCCTTATATATATATATATATATATATATATATATATATATATATATATATATATATTATCGATTTTCTGCACTATCATAAGAACTTGAAACTTCTGAATATCGTTTCTTATGTCTATGTCTATAAGTGTATCAAATTTGATTAAAATCGGACCACTCCTTCTATAACACAATAAGACGCTTATAGTACAACTTTGTAAATTTTCAAGAAAATCGGTTCAGCCGTTTCGGAGTCTATAGATAACGGACACATACACACACACACACAGAGACAAAGTTCCATTTATAAATAAGTTTAGATGCATAAGTTAACAGCACCTTTAAATGCCTTGTTAAAGAAAGAGGCTAAATGGATTTGGACAGAGAAATACCAAAGTGCGTTTGAAAAGATAAAAATATTTTAACATTTGGCTTATCACTAACGTATTTTGATCTCAAATTAAACATTGTCATTTCATCAGTTGCAAGTGATTCGGGAACTGGAGCTGTAATCTAAATCTAAACCTAATCTAAACTTATTTATAAATGGAACATTGTGTGTGTGTGTGTGTGTGTGTGTGTGTGTGTGTGTGTGTGTGTGTGTGTGTGTGTGTGTGTGTGTGTCCGTTACCTATATACTCCGAAACGGCTGAACCGATTTCCTTAAAAATTTACACAGGGCGTCTGCGAGTGTTCTTAGCTAGGTTTTGTGTCGAAAATCGATAATCGAAAAAATCGGGTGATAGAAGGAGTGGTCCGATTTTAATCAATTTTGATACACTCATAGACAAAGACATAAGAAACGACATTCAGAAGTTTCAAGGTTGCAGTTCTTACAATAATGCAGAAGATCGATAATATATATGTATAAAAAATCTCTTACGGAACTAACGTTATAAAAGATAAATAGACAGATAAATAATGAAGGGACTGAAACAGATAGATAGATAGATAGATAGATAGATAGATAGATAGATAATGAACAGACTAAAGTAGATAGATAGATAATGAACAGACTAAAGTAGATAGATAGATAGATAGATAGATAGATAGATAGATAGATAGATATAGAACAGACTAAAGTGGATAGATAGATAGATAGATAGATAGATAGATAGATAGATAGATAGATATGAACAGACTAAAGTGGATAGATAGATAGATAGATAGATAGATAGATAGATAGATAGATAGATAGATATGAACAGACTAAAGTAGATAGATAGATAGATAGATAGATAGATAGATAGATAGATAGATAGATAGATATGAACAGACTCAAGTGGAGAGATAGATAGATAGATAGATAGATAGATAGATAGATAGATAGATAGATAGATAGATAGATAATGAACAGACTAAAGTAGATAGATAGATAGATAGATAGATAGATAGATAGATATGAACAGACTAAAGTGGATGGATAGATAGATAGATAGATAGATAGATAGATAGATAGATAGATAGATAGATATGAACAGACTAAAGTGGATAGATAGATAGATAGATAGATAGATAGATAGATAGATAGATAGATAGATAGATGATGAACAGACTAAAGTGGATAGATAGATAGATAGATATGAACAGACTAAAGTGGATAGATAGATAGATAGATAGATATGAACAGACTAAAGTGGATAGATAGATAGATAGATATGAACAGACTAAAGTGGATAGATAGATAGATAGATATGAACAGACTAAAGTGGATAGATAGATAGATAGATAGATAGATAGATAGATATGAACAGACTAAAGTGGATAGATAGATAGATAGATATGAACAGACTAAAGTGGATAGATAGATAATGAACAGACTAAAGTAGATAGATAGATAGATAGATAGATAGATAGATAGATAGATAGATAGACAGACTAAAGTGGATAGATAGATAGATAGATAGATAGATAGATAGATAGATAGATAGATATGAACAGACTAAAGTGGATAGATAGATAGATAGATAGATAGATAGATAGATAGATAGATAGATAGAACAGACTAAAGTAGATAGATAGATAGATAGATAGATAGATAGATAGATAGATAGATAGATAGATAGACAGACTCAAGTGGAGAGATAGATAGATAGATAGATAGATAGATAGATAGATAGATAGATAGATAGATAGATAGATAGATAATGAACAGACTAAAGTAGATAGATAGATAGATAGATAGATAGATAGATAGATATGAACAGACTAAAGTGGATAGATAGATAGATAGATAGATAGATAGATAGATAGATAGATAGATAGATATGAACAGACTAAAGTGGATAGATAGATAGATAGATAGATAGATAGATAGATAGATAGATAGATAGATAGATAGATATGAACAGACTAAAGTGGATAGATAGATAGATAGATATGAACAGACTAAAGTGATAGATAGATAGATAGATAGATATGAACAGACTAAAGTGGATAGATAGATAGATAGATATGAACAGACTAAAGTAGATAGATAGATAGATAGATATGAACAGACTAAAGTGGATAGATAGATAGATAGATAGATAGATAGATAGATATGAACAGACTAAAGTGGATAGATAGATAGATAGATATGAACAGACTAAAGTGGATAGATAGATAGATAGATATGAACAGACTAAAGTGGATAGATAGATAGATAGATAGATAGATAGATAGATAGATAGATAGATAGATAGATAGATAGATAGATAGATATGAACAGACTAAAGTGGATAGATAGATAGATAGATAGATAGATAGATAGATAGATAGATAGATATGAACAGACTAAAGTGGAGAGATAGATAGATAGATAGATAGATAGATAGATAGATAATGAACAGACTAAAGTAGATAGATAGATAGATAGATAGATAGATAGATAGATAGATATGAACAGACTAAAGTGGATAGATAGATAGATAGATAGATAGATAGATAGATAGATAGATAGATATGAACAGACTAAAGTGGATAGATAGATAGATAGATAGATAGATAGATAGATAGATAGATAGATAGATAGATATGAACAGACTAAAGTGGATAGATAGATAGATAGATAGATAGATAGATAGATAGATAGATAGATAGATAGATAGATAGATATGAACAGACTAAAGTGGATAGATAGATAGATAGATATGAACAGACTAAGTGGATAGATAGATAGATAGATAGATATGAACAGACTAAAGTGGATAGATAGATAGATAGATAGATATGAACAGACTAAAGTGGATAGATAGATAGATAGATAGATATGAACAGACTAAAGTGGATAGATAGATAGATAGATAGATAGATAGATAGATAGATAGATAGATAGATAGATAGATATGAACAGACTAAAGTCGATAGATAGATAGATAGATATGAACAGACTAAAGTGGATAGATAGATAGATAGGTATGAACAGACTAAGGTGGATAGATAGATAGATAGATATGAACAGACTAAAGTGGATAGATAGATAGATAGATATGAACAGACTAAAGTGGATAGATAGATAGATAGATAGATAGATAGATAGATAGATAGATAGATAGATAGATATGAACAGACTAAAGTGGATAGATAGATAGATAGATAGATAGATAGATAATGAACAGACTAAAGTAGATAGATAGATAGATAGATAGATAGATAGATAGATAGATAGATAGATAGATAGATAGATAGATATGAACAGACTAAAGTGGATAGATAGATAGATAGATAGATAGATAATGAACAGACTAAAGTAGATAGATAGATAGATAGATAGATAGATAGATAGATAGATAGATAGATAGATAGATAGATATGAACAGACTAAAGTGGATAGATAGATAGATAGATAGATAGATAGATAGATAGATAGATATGAACAGACTAAAGTGGATAGATAGATAGATAGATAGATAGATATGAACAGACTAAAGTGGATAGATAGATAGATAGATAGATAGATAGATATGAACAGACTAAAGTGGATAGATAGATAGATAGATATGAACAGACTAAAGTGGATAGATAGATAGATAGATAGATAGATAGATAGATATGAACAGACTAAAGTGGATAGATAGATAGATAGATAGATAGATAGATAGATAGATATGAACAGACTAAAGTGGATAGATAGATAGATAGATAGATAGATATGAACAGACTAAAGTGGATAGATAGATAGATAGATATGAACAGACTAAAGTGGATAGATAGATAGATAGATATGAACAGACTAAAGTGGATAGATAGATAGATAGATATGAACAGACTAAAGTGGATAGATAGATAGATAGATAGATAGATAGATAGATAATGAACAGACTGAGATACAAAGTATATGTAATATATTTGTGCATATATTTATACATCTAATTACTATCCTTCTATTAATAAATCTGAGCTTACAAATGCATCCACACATAAGTAAAGAGACAATTACATAGACAGCGTCATTAAAAAACAAAAAATAAACAAACACTGCACACATAGACCACAGGAAAATTACTAGCCCGGAAAGATATAACCCTTCCACTCTGTGGGGACCAGAATCAAAATGTCGAAACTCCTCAATTAGATGATGCAAACCTCGTCGGACTATATATTTTTTTCTTTTCAATGAAGGACCCTCAAGCCTTCTATTCCATTTTTTTTAAGTATTGCTTCGACTGCGATTAATGTTTCTACGCCTTTTTTTTTTCAATTAAAACCATTTCCCACGTTGATCTACGAAGGCTGGATAAAAGGTTCATGAGCTGACTATGAAGTTTAAATAAGACTTCTAAAGAAACTAATAGAAACTTCACTTGAAAATTAAAATTTGCCATCATGGTGTTTGTTATAAGATACCTGCAGAGTCGCTAATCATTGCACCAACTGCACTCCGATATATATAAATATATATACGATTTTATCTTGTGTTGACATAAAACTTTGCTAAGCAACAAAGACGGTTACCAAAAACAACAAACGCAGTTCGTAAATTTTTAATGCGATTCTATGACGTCACTTAGCAAAGTTTTATGTCAACACAAGATAAAATCGTCGCTAATGGTGAATTTTTTTATGTTAACGTCCTTGTAACCTCTCTGAAGATGGCTCATGTGAGCCGAAAGCTTAGAACCAACTTAATAAAAAATTATCCAAATGTTGGAGATTAAACATAATAAACATTCATTGTCTCTTATATTTAACAGTATATGTTTAGAAAATTATCTGCTGCTTCGATACACAATATATATATATATATATATATATATATGTGTGTGTGTGTGTGTATGTGTGTGTGTGTGTGTGTGTGTGTGTGTGACCTTTTGTCTCGTTCATGTATAACCAAATAAAGTTCATAATCTGTTTACAAGCGAAATCCGACATGAACCACTTTATTTACTGGGAAGAAAATACTATTTTCGTTTGTTGTTTTCTTGTATTTTTAAAAATCCCCCCGAAAATTATGTTTTGTCACTGATCAGATTTTTTACTAACATTCACCTAATACACGACACAAGAGCCAATCAAGTTAGGGGCTTACTTTGCAAAGTTCTGCTAGCGTCAGAAACAGCAGAGTACAGAGCTGAAGCAAACTTTAGAACGAATCCGAAACCCAGTCCTAAACGGAAAACAAAAGACAAACCTCTACATTTTTTCAAAAGATCGGAGAGGAGTGTGAACCAGGCGATAGACTTTATTTACATTATACATACAAATTTAACAAACGGCATCTCATCTATATTTGATAACATGTTAGGTTCCAACAATGAGCAAATAGTTAACCCCAAACTGTGGTCAAAATACTATGAAAGTATAGAAATAGACTTTTAAAGTAAAAAAAACAAAAAACTAGCAATATATTTAAAAACAAAGTATTAGCAGCCATAAATTTGTGGGAAAAAAAAAGGATATTACCAGCAATAAATGTGACTCTTGACAAAAGCCCTCTTTACAAAAATAAGTCAATGAAACTTGATCTGTAAACTGATTTCTTACAAAGAATGCATAATCTATTCATATGTAAAAATATTAAAATTATATTTACTAATCGTAAATCGAAAACTTATTTAATGATCACCAGTATTTTAAAAGAAGCTTAAATTCTTTTATGTGTGCGTATAAACGTGTCAATCTTTTTTTTTTAATACGGGCGTTCATACATGACAATATCTAATCTAATCTAAACTTATTTATAAATGGAACTTTGTCTATGTGTGTGTGTGTGTGTGTGTGTGTGTGTGTGTGTGTGTGTGTGTGTATCCGTTACCTATAGACTCCAAAACGGCTGAACCATTTTTCTTGAAAATTTACACAGTTGTACTATAAGCGCCTGCAAGTGTTCTTAGCTAGGTTTTGTGTCGAGATACCCCCGATAAATATCGAAAATCGATAATCGAAAAAATCGGATTATAGAAGGAGTGGTCCGATTTTAATCAAATTTGATACACTCATAGACAAAGACATAAGAAACGATATTCAGAAGTTACAAGGTTGCATTTCTTACAATAGTGCAGAAAATCGATAATATATATATATATATATATATATATATATATATATATATATATAAGGCAAGATACCGGGTCTAATCAAAATCAGTCATTCAGCCCTTTTATTTTAGTTTTTGCTTCAGGTTTGGCGCTAAGTAGGTATAATTGTAGTTCTTAGCCTCAGCCATGATACCATTTGCTCAGATGACTTATTTAGCCTTCAAAATTCAGTTTACGACGTAAAAAACTTATTTGATATCGATACCAGGAAATCAAAATTTAACTTACATCCATTCATTTTTCTTTCAGTCTACGGTTTCGCTTTAACTGGAAACAACTACTGCTTTTTAGTCTTTCGTGCCAACGTCCAAAGAGTCTGAGCTCCAGGACTATGGATTAGTTTTAAAACTTTCATTACACCCGAGCAACGCCGGGCTATACTGCTAGTCATAAAATAAAAGTAATAACAATAGTACACTTAAAGCCAATGTATCTAAACAATAGTTTCCTATATTTTAACAGTACTGGATAGTTAAAAAATCATATAAAAAAGGCGCTCAAGTTATATTCTTTTAAATAATATAAGATGTAAATGTAAATTTTTCACATATATCTACCGTAGAAAAACTTTAGAAAAACATATGTCTGCTGTTTAAGCTGTTTTCTGTCCACACCTAAAATAAACAGCTCCCACAGTGTTAAAAATTAATTCCTGTGATATTTTTAACTTAAAATAAGTAATATTTGTTTCAAACCAGTTTAATTAAACTTTAAATCCGTTAATATTCCTCAAATAATATTTCCGAAAAGTATAGGGATTTTTTTTAATAAAGAAAATTCCATTGTGATGGAAGATGGCTAGCAATGGTACTAAAATCAGCGATTTTGCGATTTTAGCAATTTCAAAATGAAAACTCTTTCCAGTCAATTTAAAATAATTTTCAAATAAAACAAGGTATTAAATATCAAATTTAACGAATAAGTGCAAAAAGAAAACTTATCTTAGCCGATTTCACTGACTTTTGAATGTTTGTTTTATGTTATTTACATTCGGACAAATATCATCTCGTTTGTTGTAGTCATAACAACGTTTCGGTTGTCGTTCTCTTCAACCGTCTTCAGATGCCTGGCTACCCTTCAGAGAATCATATAATAATTCTGCGTGTTCTTTCCTTAGTTAGTTAGTTCCTCCGTCCGTTACGCCACTGAAGAAAGAAAACACACTGACTCTCTACACGAGCTTTTCCTTCCCCTCTATCTTTTTACTCTTCTCAGCCTTTCTCTCACCTTTGCCAAACGGAAGGGTAGTAAAGAGTGAAAGAGTAGGAGAAGTGAGCCTACGCCATTACCGTAGCAGTAGCAGTTTAGGCTGATGGTTGTAGCAGTATTTGTGTGTATGTGTGTGTGTGTGTATGTGTGTGTACTGTACAATATAGTAAAAATAGGTAGGTTTGTTGTCGTATCCCGCGACCTAATAACGAAATTTCTGGCCTCTACACACTTGGGCCATTACTCAGTTGTTTTTTTCTGTTTACAATGGACACATGAGTCATAATTTTTCAGTAATAAAAAACATTTTCTCTTTCAAAATCTCTCACAAAGTAGCGTACAGTATTTTGGTTATGGTCTGTGCATACGCCGCTTAATATAAGATGACAGTAAAGTAGCTTCTATGGACTTTACTTTTATAATTATTTTAATAAAAGTTACACTATGTGTTACCGTTATTTTATTATCCAATACTTTTATGTTTGAAGACGTTACTATCATTTGTAGTATGACAAAGTAATTTTTTTCCAGGAAATCATAATTATACTTCCGTGGAAATTCCACGTGTTCTGCTAGTTAAAATAAATAATGTAAATAATGATTACTCCTCATAAATAATGTAAATAATGATTACTCCTAATCCAGGATTTTTAAAAATACAAGAAAACAACAACCGAAAATAGTATTTTCTTCCCAGTAAATAAAGTGGTTCATGTCGGATTTCGTCTGTAAACAGATTATGAACTTAATTTGGTTATTCATGAACGAGACAAAAGGTTATATATATATATATATATATATATATATATATATATATATATATATATACTCCTAATCCAGGTATTCAGAAATAAACCTTTCGGCATATTTCATTGAAATTTTCAATTTCCGAAATTACCGTTTATGATTGTAGTTCAGAGATGTTTTTAAAAAAATGGCAAGACGATAAGTGAAACCACCTGAAAGTGGTAATAAAAAGCAAATGTAGGGATATAAATGTAAATTAGTAAAAAAAAAAAAAATATATATATATATATATATATATATATATATATATATATATATATATAGTACTGTGCAAACTATTAGGACAAGAAGTATTTTTATCTTTTATGAGGTATCAAAATAAAGTTTAAAATCACCCCTGTCCTAACACTTTTGCACACTACCGGTAGTGTGCAAATGTGCTAGGACAGGAGTGATTTTCCTAAAAACTTCACTGAAATTCAAATCCAGGGTGAAAAGCTAAACCTTTTTAAGAATTATTTAACTAAAAAGGAAGAGGAAGGAAGGTTTCGGAATTTGAATTGGCCCCTACAAAGCTCTGATTTCAATTCTATTTAACATCTATGGAATATTTTGGATAAAAACATTGATAAATCTAACGTTACTTCGCAAGAAACACTTTGAGAACAATTACAAGCTGCTTGGCAGGAGATACCATTAGATACATTGAAGAAGATTGTGATGTCAATGCCTGACAGAATGAAGTGATCAAAGCAAAAGGCTATTATACTAAATATTAAATTTATTTTGTAACAAGTATTTATTCTTGTTAAAGCATTTGTTGAGTAAATCAAATAAAATTACTTTAATTAAATTGTTTATTTTCTGTGAATATACCTCATATAAGATAAAAATAGTTCTTGTTCTAATACTTTTGCACAGTAATATACATATATATATATATATATATATATATATATATATATATATATATATATATATATACTAGGTGCGATTTGTAAATTGTCGCAATTATTTTATTATTTCAAAACAAAAGGCTATTATACTATACTATAGTATTTTTCTGGTTAAAGCATTTGTTAAACAAATCAAATAAAATTACTTTAATTAAATTGTTTATTTTCTGTGAATATACCTCATATAAGATAAAAATAGTTCTTGTCCTAATACCTTTACACACTACTGTATATATAACAAGCAGCGATCGTGAAAATTTCACGGTTTTCATATTTTCAAATGAATCTTAATTCTTCGTTTAATGATCGAGTTTAGAATGCGCGTTGTGGTGCAATGGATATCAGCTCAGATCAGAGAGCCGCGTTCAAATCCCAGTTGAATTCGTTGCATTCACTTACGAGCAAATACCATTAAGAAAGGTATTAATCCGTCTTTTTCCCTCCCCCCCCAGTTATGGACAGATTGGGTTTTAAAGCCTTGGTTGTCAACTAGTACAACACAGTAAGAAATGGCAACATACTGCGGGAAAATCTTCTTTCGAGACATGATCGCCCAAATGTGTATCACGTATGGCACTTAACTGATTGGCTGTATATAATAGCTGAAATAATAATTAAAATGTGTACTGGACATAAAGTGGGGGATCGTTTTTCTTTTGTTATAAACTAATAAACTGATTCCCCACTAATTATACTTAATATAATAATGTAATATAATCAATCTCTTCTTTCTCCAGCTATGAGTTAAATGGCAGGATAGATTGGGTTCTATAGCCTTGGCTGGCAACTAGTTTATCGCAGAAAGTAATGACAACCTATTGCGGGGTAATCTTCTGCCTAGTCAGTCATATCTCTTTCGAGACATGATCGCCTAAAGCGTGTATCACGCATGGCACTGGCTGAAAACCAAACAGCGTCTCAGATATATTTTTTCTTCCGTCTTTTCTCGTAATCAAAACGGCATGGTCTATTATTTATCTGAGGCAATGACAGGGTATAACGTTCGCGCCCACTAACATAATGATTAAGAAGCAAACAGAATCGTAATAGAAATAAGCCCGAAAATATCACGGTTTTCATATTTTAATTTTCTGGAGAATCTTAATGCGTAAAATAATGACTGAATTGGTTCTTGGTGAGTTTAGGACAATATATCCATAGATATTCTCCTGTCTTATAGTGAAATGGTTGAGCTTAGCAACTTTAACAAAATAGCGTAATATTAACCATAAATATGAATGCTGGCTATTATTTTACGAAGTACGGGGGTACAAATGAAAATATATGAAATTAACAAGTTTTTCTATTTCGTTGAAACAAATGTTAATACAAATTGTCCTTTCTTTTTATCCTTTTTTCTTTCTTTTTCTCGTTGAGACAAAGTAGCATCGCTAATATGTCTTTGACGTTTATCCACCCGATCAAAATAGAATATACTATTATTTATGAGGTATTTCCAGAGCATAACAGTTGTGATAACAAAGAGGGAGGCAAGCATAATAATAATAATAATAATAATAATAATAAAATTATGTAAAAGTTTACAACAGACCTCAAGTGGAATGACTACATAGAATCCAGATTACTGTTGCCCCCTAGGCACGAATTTGCACGAGATACTAGATTAGCAACTAAGTCCCACCATTTTACAGTGAAACCGATAACATGTAACCGCATTTCTACTCCAACAGCTTCTTTTCTCGCACTTCCCGCCTGTAGAATTCCCTTCCACATACTTGCTTCCCCGACAGCTACAATCTCCAGGAGTTTAAATGTAAGGTCAATAGACACCTCCTAACACACTAACTTGCATCCATTCTCTCAAACACTCTTCCCATCTACATCCTCTATCCGTCTATCAGCCTCCTTCTGACATTTCCTATATCTAACCACTCGTTCTCATCACCTTCCTCTATGTAACCCCCTACGCAATAGTGGCAGTGGAATGCCTTGCTTGGGGTGAAATGATTAAAAAAGAAAATCCATAGCTAAATCTGCTGCTAAGAAAGTCGGTTCTCTGTCTAGGACCAGGAAGTTTTTCTCGTCTGAAACAATCCTGCACATATATAATTCTACCATCAGTCCGTGCATTGAATACTGCTGCCATATCTGGTCAGGTGCTCTTGCTATCCACCTAAGGGTCCTTGACAATATCCAACGGAGAATCTGTAATGTGATCGATCCTGACTTGGCAGCTCAGATACAGTCACTTTCTCACCGGCGTAATGTGGTTTCCCTATGTCTCTTCTACAAATACTTTCACGGCTTCTACTCCGATGAACTGCGCTCACTGGTGACCCTATATATGAATTTACTCGAGCCACAAGATTAGCAACTAACTCCCACCCTTTTACTGTGAAACGAATAAAATGTAAACGCAACTTCTATTCCAACAGCTTCTTTTCTCGCATTTCCCGTCTGTGAAATTCCCTTCCGTTTACTTGCTTACCTGACGGTTACAATCTCCAGGAGTTTAAATGTAAAGCCAATAGTCATCTCCTATCTCACTAACTTGTACCCTCTCTCTCACGCACCTTTCTCCGTCCACTCACTTTCATCAGTATTCTCATCCTTCTATTACCCACTTTCTGACACCCTATATAACCTGCCACTCTTTCTCATAACTTTCCTCCAATGTAACCTCCTGCAAAACAGTGGCAGTAAAATGCCTTGCTTGGGGCGATATGATTATAAAAAAAGTAGATAGATAGATAGATAGATAGATAGATAGATAGATAGATGGATGGATGGATAGATAGATAGATAGATAGATAGATAAGAAAAATATGTGTATTTAAATGTAAAATCAATAGTCATCTCCTATCTCACTAACCTGCATCCACGCTCACATGCTACTTTCTCCGTCTACTCACTTTCATCAGTATTCTCATCCTTCTCTTACCCACTTCCTGACACCCCCTATAACCTGTCGCTCTTTCTCATAACTTTCCTCCAATGTAACCTCCTGCAAAACAGTGGCAGTAAAATGCCTTGCTTGGGGCGATATGATTATAACAAAGTTGATAGATAGATAGATAGATAGATAGATAGATAGATAGATAGATAGATAGATACGAAAAATATGCCTATTTAAATGTACAGTCAATAGTCATCTCCTATCTCACTAACCTGCATCTTCTCTCTCATGCTCCCTTCTCCATCCACTCCACTCTCATCAGTATTCTCATCCTTCTCTTACCCACTTTCTGACACCCCCTATAACCTGTCACTCTTTCTCATAACTTTCCTCCTATGTAGCCCCTGCAAAACAGTGGCCTTACAATGCCTTGCTTGGGGCGATATGATTTTTTTAAAAAAGTTAATTTTTCATTCTCTTTATCTAAAGGAAGCCGTGTGTTGCGTCTACCATGTATTATAAAGACTACAGTGTTGTGACATAAAGCAAGAAAAATATGATTTAATAAAAGCTGAAAATAGTAAAACAAGAAAATAATAATAATAATAATAATAATAATAATAATAATAATAATATAAAGACCTGGAAATTGAAATAGAAAAAATGTGGAAATTGAAAACAAGAGTTGTGCCAGTGATAGTAGGTGCACTTGGAATGATAAAAAAATGGAGCAAAACAACACATTGAAAGAATCCCTGGAAACCCCAGCTTAAGAGATATACAAAAAATTGTCTTATTAAGTACAGCCCACACACTAAGGAAAACTTTATCTATGTAATGCTAGGGATGATAGGGAAGATAGAAAAACATGAAATGGAGTCATAACAACACGCCACGACCTGCCTTAGGTCTCCCCGCAGACTTGGTTGGTAGTGAGACCAAAGCAGAAATCGAAATATGATGAAAAATGACATAATAATAATAATAATAATGACTACAGAAAATTGTGCTAATTGGAAATTCAAATTCCGTGATAAATATCTAGTATCAACTGATCGTTTTGTATCAAGTTGCACGGTGTTAGCAAGCGCTAAATATAAAAACCTCTATGAATGAGTGGACCAACATCTGCATTGGAAAATGTGCAACTTTTACGAGAAAGAAATCATCACCCAGGCCCGGTTAGAAACAATTGTAACAATTCAAACATTCAAAGCTAATCTCCCAGACATCGTGATGGAAGATCGCAATAACAAAATGTGCCTTCTTATTGACACGACAGTCTCTGCAGATTGTATAATGTACAGTAGCGAGCATAAAGATCAGAACGATGTAGATGTGAAATAACTTTTTTATTTTAAAGTTTCATAGAACATTTTATCAAGGAAAAATAAGGATATAAAGGTAAATTATATAATTCCAAAATATAAAACTCAATAAACTTATTTTGATAAAGTTATTTTCTTTTCTTTTTTTTCCTTGATAAAATGTTATTTGAAGCTTTAAAATAAAAAGTTATTTCTTATTTATACTTTTTCTTAGGATCGTTCTGGTCTTTATGCTCGCTACTTTATATGTGCGTCGTGGTGCAGTGGATATCGGGTCGGAACAAGCGGGAAGCTGAGTTCGAATTCCAGTCAAATTCCTTGCATTCACTTACACGCAAATACCCTTGGGAAATGTATTAATCCGTCTATTTCTTCCAGTTATGGGTTAAATAATAGGACAGATTGGGTTCTGTAGCTTTGGTCGGCAACCAGTCTACCGCAGAAAGCAATGGCAACCTACTGAGGGATAATCTTCTGCCCAGTCAGTCATGTCTCTTTTGAGATATGATCGCCCAAGCGTGTATCATGTATGGCACTTAACTGACTGACTGTATATTTGAAGATCTTCAAAGAACTAGCAAAATTCAAGGGTCTTGAAATTAAAATCTCAAAGATGTGGTATATGAGGACGTCAATCATTCCAGTTCTAGTTAGATCCTTTCGATTAACTGGAAAAGGTTCCGATAGACCCCATTGAAGGGATTCCTGACAGTCCACGCCTTAATGGAATACAAATACGTGTACTCATAAGTACAGCTCACACATTACAAACAGCCTCATCTTTTCTTTCTGTTTTTTTTTTTAGGGGGGAAGGGGTTGTATTATTACAAAGAAAAACGAAGATCAGTGGAAAATGAAATGTCATGAAGTCATTTCTGATCTTAGGTTTCTGGTTGGGACCCAGAAAGAAGTTGTGTACACAACAGAAATATAAAGGGAAAAAATAATAGTATTTTGTTTTTAATAAGTTAATTTTTATGTCGTTTTTCTAGTTTTATGGAATAAAATCCATGATGTCTCAATATACAGTAAACATAATACCTTTCAGTTGTCGAAATTACTGAAAGACTGTCATTATTATTATTATTTTCTTTGAATTCTGTTCTAAAGTAGTAGTAGTAGTAGTAGTAGTAGTAGTAGTAATAACAATAATTGTACTATTACGACTACTACTAATAATAATAATATAATCACGGACAGAACAATCAAAGCTAATCGCCCAGAAAACATGATCAGAGATCACAAAAAAAAAAAAAAAAGGGAATGTACGTTCTTATTGACATGGTAGTTCTTACAGACTCTAATGTATCGTTGAAGAACTTCCAAAAACTATCAAAATACAAGGACCTTGAAAATCGCTAATAATAATAATAATAATAATAATAATAATAATAATAATAATAATCGGACATTAGTGTTAAAAACCAAAAAGAAAAATCTTGCCTATTAATTGATATGGCTTGTCCAGCGGATTGTAACATAGCAACCAAGGAATTCGAAAAACTGTCAAAATATAAAGACCTGGAAATTGAAATAGAAAAATGTGGAAATTGAAAACAAGTATCGGACCAGTGACAGTAGGGGCACTTGGAATGATTAAAAATGGAACAAAAATTGTAACTATGTTACAATCCGCTGGACAAGCCATATCAATAAATAGGTAAGTTTTTTTTATCTTATTAAGTACAGCCCACACACTAAGGAGAACTTTGTCTATGTAATGCTAGGGATGATAGGGGAGATAGAAAAAACATGAAATGGAGCCATAACAACACGCCACGACCTGCCTTAGGTCTTCCCGCAGACTTGGTTGGTAGTGCGACCATAGCAGAAATCGAAATATGATGAAAAATGACATAATAATAATAACAACACTGTCATTGTTGCATATATTCGGACAACTTAAGACTCCGTGCTAAAACAGCATTATAATTAAAAAAAAAAACTATAAAGAAACTGTAAGATAAATTAAAAACTAGTAAAAAATGAATAATAATGACAACGCCTCTGTT
>JBBBDQ010001330.1:2800000-2857500 GCA_037127315.1 Ascarosepion bandense | reverse complement strand
TTCAAAATATTATTTCTGCAAATCTCAAAATAGAGACATTATAACAAGATAATCATTCAATTTTACTAGGTATATATATATATATATACCTAGTAAAATTGAATGAAGCATATATAATGTGGAGTCTTGATGGACAGAGAGATAGATAGAGATAGAGATAGAGAGAGAGAGAGAATGTGTGGAGAGGAAAGAGAAAAGAGAGAGAGAGAGAGGACGGAAGAGAGAGGATGAAGAAAAGATAGCCAAATGAACAGAGTAAGATTGATAGAAAAAGAGAGATTGTTTAATTCATTTTTTACAGCTTATCAACCTTTTCGTGTCAAGTCGAAACATATTTTAGCTTGCAAGAATTTTTTTCCAGCAATTATTGCATTTTCAACTTTTAAGAACAACAATGATTTTTTTTTTCTGGCTACAAGTCCTACTATTCAATCCATAGCTGGGGATAAGGAGATAAATTCTTATGTTTCCCAAGGGCATTTTCGCGAAAGTAAATGCAATGAACTCAACTGGAATTCGAACTCCGAATTCTCATTCCAAGCCTGTATCCATTATAGCACCCAAACATCCCCACACAGAAAAATATAAAAAGCCTGAGATAGATAAGTTGATAGATCGTTGGAAAGTTTATGGCAATGAATTAAGAGATTTTGAGTTATTTATGCCAAAGTAAAAGTTTATATTCAGCGATTTTAATAAACTTTAGAAACCCTATTTTCGTTTCAAACCCCAGTAAGATTTACGGTATTAAAATAAAAAAATAAAAAAAGAAAGCAAAAGTACAAATATCTTCCCCATCAAAGGTGCATAGCTGCAACAAGAAAACGGATTAAACAATAGATGTCCGCGTTTTGGACCAAGCATGTGCGCAACGGAGAGGTTTTAGATTAAAAAGAAACAAAAAGGAAACATATACTTAGCATTAGGAAGAAGCAGTTGAAATTTCTAAGATGCATAATGAAGAAAGAAGGCTTGGAAAATTTGATACTCACAAGGCGGATGGGAGCGGGGAGTGGGACGGCAAAGCAACGCAAGCAAACTTGAGAAAATGGATTGCGGAACAGGGTTTAGAAATAAAAAAAAGAAAGAGCTCTAGAGGGCAAGAAATCGTGGAGAGCCATGATTGCCTACGTCCTGAAGGGAATCGACCCATAAAGTATAATTTCACAAACATGTTGAAAAAAAAGCACAAACAAATGCGTGTGTTTTTCAAACCAGGTTCTCATGTTTTACTTCTGCGTGCGTATTTCTTAAGCGTAGTTTAGATGTGACATAAGGCCGAAAGTGTGGAGCACTCAGTGAGGATCGAGCTCACTAAGCAATCGTAATTGATCCAGCGAGTCAAACTGGCTAACCGTTACACCTCAATGAAGTGGCCCCGTGCGAGAATGAATGTGTGCCCGTGATTGCATGTACGCATGCCTGGCTATATGTGTGTGGGTTTGCGTGCGCGCGAGTGTATGTGTGAAATAAACACAAGACGAGGTACGACTCCAACATAATTTTATACACTATTACTTTTATATATATATATATATATATATATATATATATATATATATTATTATTATTATTATTATTATTATTGTTGTTTTAATGTTACCTTTCTTCGGCGAGTTTCCAACGATGTCAGGTGTGCTTCGCCGGTGATGGCCTTTCCACTAACACAAAATGCAGATTCCGCGTCGTGCTGGTGTTGGAATCCACCAACTTTTTTTCCCCGATGACCACTTGTGTGTTACGAGAGACGCGAGCCGCCGTCGCTGTTACCATCAAGCGCGCAACTAACTCGACCGGCCACTACCCGAGACAACGACCACCACTGCCATCATCGCTTCGAAGTTGATGGCGATGTCAGGATGGGGGGTTATTGTTCTTTCTGTTTTGGGTCTATTTCTCTTGCAAGGACGGCTACTACTACTACTACTACTACTACTGCTGCCACTGTTCTTGATGCTAGTAGGAAGACCGTTCTTTGAGAATGTTTGGAAGGGACGAGGGGAGTGGTTAGTTGTATTTGATCTTATACTAATGGGAACTTCAAGACTTGAAGCAGTTCGTACGATTGACGAAAGTTGCGCGCGAGAGAGACACGAATTATTGTAACCAGAGGCGTAGGGAGAGGTATATATCAACAACAACAACAACAACAACAATCATCTTTAGAATAATAATGGTGGTGGTGGTGTTGGGGATCTTGATAAAATTAGTTATTTCTCCACTATTTTAGGTAGGTATAACATGAAGTATTAGTCTTTGGATGTTTTTTTGTTTTTGTTTCTTGTAAACGTTCATGTTACTTTAGGTCACTTTTTGTTCGTTTTTTCTTTCTTTCTATCTCACATTCTTTCTTTCTTGCATTTTTTTATCTTCCTCTCTTACCTTCTTTCCTTTTTCTTTCTTTCTTTCTTTCTTTCTTGCGTTATTCTTTTTTCTTGCGTTTTTTTTCTTTCTTGCATTTTTCATCCTCCTCTCTTACCTTTCTTTCATTCTAGTAACTTTTTATCTTTCCTTTTTTTTTCTTTCTTTGTTCTTTCTTTTTTTTTCTTGCGTTTTTCTTTCTTTCTTTCTTTCTTTCTTTCTTTCTTTCTTTCTTTCTTGCATTTTTTATCTTCCTCTCTTACCTTCTTTCAGTAAATTTTTATCTTTCCTTTTTCTTTCTTTCTTTCTTTCTTTCTTTCTTTCTTTCTTTGCGTTATTCTTTTTTCTTGCGTTTTTTTCTTTCTTGCAGTTTTCATCCTCCTCTCTTACCTTTCTTTCATTCCAGTAACTTTTTATCTTTCCTTTTTTTCTTTCTTTCTTTCTTTCTTTCTTTCTTTCTTTCTTTCTTTCTTTCTCTTTCTTTCTTTCTTTCTTTCTTGCGTTATTCTTTTTTCTTGCGTTTTTTTCTTTCTTGCAGTTTTCATCCTCCTCTCTTACCTTTCTTTCATTCCAGTAACTTTTTATCTTTCCTTTTTCTTTCTTTCTTTCTTTCTTTTTTTTTTCTTGCGTTTTTCTTTCTTTCTTTCTTTCTTTCTTTCTTTCTTTCTTTCTTTCTTGTATTTTCTATCTTCCTCTCTTATCTTTCTTTCACTCTATTCCTGTAAATGTGTCTTTTCTTTTTTTTTTTTGCATTTTTCTATCTTCCTCACTTAACTCTCTTTCACTCTATTCCAGTAAATTTCTTTCCTTTTCTTTCTTTCTTCTGTTTCTCTCTATTCCTGTAAGTTTCTATCCTTCCTTTTCTTTTACTTTCTTTTTTCTTTCCTTCTTTCTTTCTTTATTTATTTTTCTATCTTCCTCTCTTACTCTTTGCCACACTATTTCACTATATTTCTTTCTTTCTTTTCCTTTTTTCTTCGTTCCTCTCTCGTGATTTATTCTATTTATTCCTTAAGATACCAACTTTCTTTAACCCCCCTCCTCTCTCTCTGTTGGATGTGCGTTGTGGTACAGTGGATATCGGCTCGGAACGAGAAACCGGGGAGCCGAGTTCGAATTCCAGTTGAATCCATTGTGTTCACTTACGCGCAAATACCCTTGGGAAAGGTATTAATCCGTCTCTTCCTTCCAGTTATGGGTTAAATAGCAGGACAGATTGGGGTTTTATAGCCTTGGTCGGCAACCAGTCTACCGAAAAAAGCAATGGCAACCTACTGCGGGATAATCTTCTGCCCAGTCAGTCATGTCTCTTTCGAGACATGATCGCCCAAGCGTGTATCACGTATGGCACTTAACTGACTGACTGACTCTCTCTGTTCTCGCTTCAATTTATTTTATTATCTCATTGTTTTTCCGCTTCCTTATTTTTTTCTCTTTCTCATTTTATTCCGTCTTATATTTTTCTTTCGTTTTCTCTTTTCTTTCTTTTCTTACGTTTTTATTCTTTTCTTTATTTTCCCTTTCTTATTTCGCTTTTCTTTTTTATTCATTCATTTCTACGTTTACTTTTTCGTTCCTTTTCTTCCTGTTTTATATTTTATAATTTCCTTCTATTTTTCGTTTGTTTGTTTACTTCTTTCTTTCTTTATTTCTTTCTTCATCCATTGATTCATTTTTTAAAAATTTTCTTTGTTTCTTATTATATTCTTTCATTTTTTCTTTCTTTTTTCTTTTCTTTTCTTTCGTTTTTTTTTATTCATTTTTTATTTTCTATTTCTTTTCTTCTCTTCTACTTTAATTCGTTTTCATTATTTTTCTATTTCCTTCTTTTTGCTCTCTTGCTCAACGTTTTTTTATTCTTCTCTTTCATCCATTCCTTTTTTCCGTTCTTTAATTTGTATATTTTTCTATTTCTATTTTCCTCCGTTGTCTTTTTCTGTTTCATTTTATTTTCCTTTTCTCGTTCTTTCTTCTATTTTGTTTTTTATTATTTTCTTCTTCTTTTCTTTAATTTTCTCGTTTTTTTTATTCTGTCTTTATTTTTCTTTATTAGTTCTTTTTCATACTCATTTTCGTTTGTTTTTTTTTTTGTTTTTTTTGTTCTGAAGCCATTCTATCTTTTTCTAAGATATTCTCTCTTCCTTTTTTATAAATTTGTCTTATTTTATTTTTTATTTTCCCGTTCTCTTTTTGTTCATTCTTCAACTTTTCAATTCATTTCTTTTATTTAATTTTCTTTCGTTTTTTTCTCTTCTTTCTTTTTTTTTTTTCATCTCTTTTCTTAATTTCTTACACATTTCTATCTTTTTCATGTCTTTTTTTCTTGATTTTCGTTTCTTTCTTCGTCTTTCTTCACACATATTTTCACTTTCTTTTACATTGATTTCGTATAAGATTCTTTTTTCATCTCTCCCCGCCCCTCTCTCTCTCTACCTCTTTCTCGTTTCCTTTCTCTTCTTCCCTCCTTTTTATCTATCTCTTTCAATCTTTTTCTATATTTGATATATTTCTTCTTACTTTCTTTCTGTATTTTCATTCCCTATCATTTTCTTTTTGCCTCATTTAATATATTTCTTCTTTTCTTTCTACGTCTCTCTTCATGTTTCATTCTATTCTTCTCTGTTTATTTTTTTTAACTTTGGCCCTGATTTTCCTTTCTTTTTCTTTCATATTGTTTTTCTTCATCAGTTCTTCTCTCTCTCTCTCTCTCTCTCTCTCTCTCTCTCTCTCGTTCTCTCTTTCACCTATTCTCACTTGCTTTACCCTTTTTTTATCTTTTAACTTTGGATCAAACTTTTTCTTTCTTTTTTTTCACATTGATTTCTTCTTTTCTTTCTTCAGCAGCTCTTTTCTCTCTCTCTCTCTCTCTCTCTCTCTCTCTCTCTCTCTCTCTCTCTCTCTCTCTCTCTCTCTCTCTCTCTCACTTCCTCTACCTTTCTTTTTACATTTTTAACTTTGGCCAAAATATTTGTTTTTCATATTGATTTCTCCTTTTCTTTCTTTCTCTCTCTGTCTCGCTCGCTTTCTCTCTTTCACCTCTTCTCTCTCTTCTACTTCCCTTACAATTCTTTATAACTTTTAACTTTGGCCAAAATGTTCTTTTCTTTTTCTTTCATATCGATTTATTTATTTATTTTTTCTTTCTTCATCAACTCTTCTCTCTCTCTCTCTCTCTCGCTTTCTCTCTTTCACCTCTTCTCACTGACCAACTTCCTCTGCTTTTCTTTTTAGCTTTTAACTTTTGCCCAAACTTTTCCCTTTTTTCACATTGATTTCTTTACCTTTTTTATCACCTCTCTCTTCTCTTTCTCTCTCTCGCACCTCCTCTTACTCAATCACCTCCTCTCCCTTTACTCTATTGTCCCACCCTCGTTATCTATTATTATCCATCTCCTTTTCTGATACGACCTTCTACTTTTTATTTCTTTTTATTTCTTCTTCTTCTCTCTCTCTCTCTCTCTCTTTTCCAATCGTCTTCTTCCTCTATTTGCTTCTACAAGTTTTTTCCACTTACTTTTCTTTCCCTTTTATTTTCCTACTTCAACTTTTGATCGCTCTTCTTTTTTAGTCATTGTTCCTTTCAATAGTTGATATAGATTCCTGTTTATAAAATATCCTAAACCGATCTTTTATTGCTTAGTTTATCCATTTTTTTTTCACTTTTGTTAAAACATTTTGCTCTCTAGCAAAATTCTTATATTTTCTATCTGTTTCTTTTTTCTCTTTTTTCTCTGGTCCTGAGTATGACGGTAAACTGCATCCGGTAGCAAGGCCTCTGATTGGGAGGTTGTGAGAAACATGGAACCACCTCTTAATTGCTGTTGTTCCCAGGTCCACTCTGACCCAGAGTAGTAGCACCTGCTAGGGTCCCAACTATAGGCAAATAGTTGTTATTTTTTAAAATCATATCACCCCAAGCAAGGCGGTGACGCCACTAATGCCCATGGGGCTACTTAAGAGTAAAATCATTGGAAAAGAGAAAGCCGGAAACCATATCCTAAACAGGGAACAAGGGATGAGCCTCTTCACCTGTTCAATAGATATGGGTGGAGTGTGAACCGGGCGATAGTTCAGTCTATCTACTCCAATTGACAAAAAAAGAGAGAGAGAAAAAAGAAAAATGAAAAGAGAAAGAAGATTGGAAAAAAGAAAGAAGAAAGCCGGGAACCACATCCTAAACAGGAAACAAGGGATGAGCCTCTTCATCTGTTCAATAGACGTGGGTGGTGTGTGAACCGGGCGATAGTTTAGTTAACCCCAAAACTGGGTTCAAAACACTATGAAAGTATAAAAATAGACTTTAAGAGAAATATATACATAAAAATAGACTTTTATAGAAAAATATACGTTTCTGAAGGCAAAATATTATCAACAATACATTTTTGAAGGAACAAATTATTACCATGACACATTTTTAAAGGGGAAAAAAATTATTGCCAGTAATACATTTTTTAATACAAAACTAAAAGACATCTTTAGTTTTTTAAAATAAAAATATATATTTTAAATTTTCATAAAAATCTAACTAAATAAATCTTCTCACCACAAGCGAACATAAAAAAAATCTTTAAACCTGTACTTTTTTGGCATTAAATAACTCATAGGGGCTTATATGACGTTGACAAAACTCAGACTCAAACTCTTTTCTCTCTCTTATATTTTTCAATCTGTCCCTTTCTTATTTTTTCTCTCATATTTTTCAGATCGTCCCTTTTTTCTCTTTTCCACCCCCTCTCATATAATTTTCTGTCTGCCCCATTCTTCTCTTTTCCCTCTCATATTTTTCTATCTGTCCCTTCTTTTCTCTCCCCCATCTCTAATATTTTTCAGTTTGTCCATTTCATGTCTTTTTCCTCTTATATTTTTTATCTGTCCTTTTCTTTTCTTTCCCTTTTTTTTCTCTTTCTCTGTTCTTCTATTTTTATATTTTATATCGTCTTTTCTTCTCTTTCCCCTCTCTTATATTTTTCTGTTTGTTCCCTCTCTCACTATATTTCTATTCATCACATTCTTCTCTTTTCCCTCTCTTAATATTTTTCAATTCGTCACATTCTTTTATTCCCCCTCTCTTATATTTTACTATCTATCAGTTTCTTTTATTTTCCCTCTCTTATATTCTTCAATTTGTCCCTTTCTTCTCTTTCTCTTCGCGTATATTTTTCTGTCAGTTCCTTCCGTAATTTTTTCCTCTCTCACTATATTTTTATTTGTTTCATTCTTCTCTTTTCCCTCTCTTAATATTTTTCATTTCCTCCCATTATTCTTCCTCCCCTCTCTTATATTTTTCTATCAGTTCATTTCTTCTCTCTCCCCTCTCTTATATTTTTCAATTTGTCCCTTTCTTCTCTTTTTCCCTTTCTTAAAGTTTTCTATCGATCATTTTCTTCTCTTTTCATCTCTTAGATTTTTCAATTCGTCTTTTCTTCTCTTTCTCCTTTCTTATATTTTTATATCGTCTTTTCTTCTCTTTTCCCTCTCTTATATTTTTCTGTCTGTCTTTTCCCTCTCTCACTATATTTCTATTCGTCCCATTCTTCTCTCTCCCCTCTCTTATATTTTTCTATCTGTCTCTTTCTTTTTTTATTTACCTCTCTTGTATTTTTCTATCTGCCTCTTTCTTTTTTTATTTCCCTCTCTTATATTTTTCTATCTGTCTCTTTCGTTTTTTATTTTCCTCTCTTATATTTTTCTATCTGTCTCTTTCTTTTTTTATTTCCCTCTCTTGTATTTTTCTATTCGTCTATTTCTTCTCTTTCTCTTCTCTTATATTTTTCTGTCACTCCCTTTCGTAATTTTTTCCTCTCTTACTATATTTCTATTTGTCCCTTTCTTCTCTTTTCCCTCTCTTACGTTTTTCTCTTTCTCCTTTTCTTCTCTTTCCCTTTTTTCTTATATTTTTATATTTTATATCATCTTTTCTTCTCTCTCCCCTCTCTTATATTTTTCTATCTGTCACTTTCTTTTATTTTCCCTCTCTTATATTTTTCAATTCGTCCCTTTTTTTTCACTTTTGTCTCTCTTATGCTTTTTAATTTGGCCATTTCTCTTACATTTTGTTATTTGTCCTTTTCTTCTCTTTTCCCTCTCTTACAATTTTCTATTTGTCCTTTTCTTCTCTTTTCCCTCTCTTACAATTTTCTATTTGTCCCTTTCTTCTCTTTTCCCTCTCTTACAATTTTCTATTTGTCCCTTTCTTCTCTTTTCCCTCTCTTACAATTTTCTATTTGTCCCTTTCTTCTCTTTTCCCTCTCTTACAATTTTCTATTTCTCCTTTTCTTCTCTTTTCCCTTTCTTACAATTTTCTATTTGTCCCTTTCTTCTCTTTTCCCTCTCTTACAATTTTCTATTTGTCCCTTTCTTCTCTTTTCCCTCTCTTATCTTTTCTATTTCTCTTTGTCTTCTCTTTACCCTCTCTTATTTTTTCTATTTGTCTTTGTCTTCTCTTTTCCCTCTCTTACATTTTTCTATTTATCTTTGTTTTCTTTTTCCCCTCTCTTATATTTTTCTATTTGTCCCTTTCTTCTCTTTTCCCTCTCTTATCTTTTCTATTTCTCTTTGTCTTCTCTTTACCCTCTCTTATTTTTTCTATTTGTCTTTGTCTTCTCTTTTCCCTCTCTTACATTTTTCTATTTATCTTTGTTTTCTTTTTCCCCTCTCTTATATTTTTCTATTTGTCCCTTTCTTCTAATCTCCCACGCTTATATTTTGCTATTTTTTCCAATTTTCACTTTCCCTCACATATTTTTTGTTCCTTTCTTTTCATTTGCCATTCTTACAAATTTTCTCTTCTTTTTTTCTCTCGTTTCTTTTTCACATTATTCCATTAACCCCTTTTTACTCTTTTCGTATGTTGGTCCGTTTTTTTTTTCTTTCTTCTTCTTTCCCTCTCTTATATTTTTCTATTTATCTTTGTCTTCTCTTTTCCCTCTCTTATTTTTTCTATTTGTCTTTGTTTTCTTTTTTCCCCTCTTATATTTTTCTATTTGTCCCTTTCTTCTCTTTTCCCTCTCTTACGTTTTTCTCTTTCTCACTTTCTTCTCTTTTCACTCTCTTACATTTTTCTATCTGTCGCTTTCTAATCTTTTTCCCCTCTTATATTTTTCTATTTGTCCCTTTCTTCTCTTTTCCCTCTCTTACGTTTTTCTCTTTCTCACTTTCTTCTCTTTTCACACTCTTACATTTTTCTATCTGTCGCTTTCTTTCTTCTCTTTTTCCTCTGTTATTTTTTCTATTTGTCTTTGTCTTCTCTTTTCCCTCTCTTATATTTTCCTATTTATCCCTTTCTTCTCTTTTCCCACCCTTAAATTTTGTTATTTATCCGTTTCTTCATTTTTTTTTATCTCTTACATTTTTTTATTTATCGCGTTCCTCTTTCTTTCCCCTCTCACCCATTTTGGCATTTGTCCTTTTCTTCTCTTTTCTCTCTCTCTCGCTCTCTTACGTTTTTCTATTTGTCTTTGTCTTCTCTTTTTTCTCTCTCACATTTTGTTTTTTGGCCTTTTTTTCCCTCTCTTACATTTTTCTATTCGTCTTTTTCTTCTCTTTTCTCTTTATTATATTTTTTACTTGTCCTTTTCTTCTCTTTTTCCTCTCTTACAATTTGTTGTTTGTCCTTTTCTTCTTTTCCCTCTCTTACATTTTCCTATTTGTCCCGTTCGTCTCCTTTTTCTCTTTTACGTTTTTCTATTTGCCTCTTTTCTCTCTTTTCCCTCTCTTACAGTTTGTTATTTGTCCTTTTATTCACTTTCCCCTCTCTTACATTTTTGTATTTGTCCATTTCTTCTTTTTCCCCTCTCTCAAATTTTTCTATTTGTCTCGTTCCTCACTTTTCCCTCTCTTACATTTCTTATTTATTTTTTTCCACTCTTTTCCCTCTCTTACATTTTCCTATTTGTCCTTTTCTTCTCTTTTCACTCTTTTGTATTTTACTATTCATTCCTTCCTTTTCTTTTTCCTCTTTTATGTATTTATATTACTCCTTGTTTTTTTTCCCCCTCTCTTACATTTTTCTATTTATCTTTGTCTTCTCTTTTCCCTCTCTTATTTTTTCTATTTGTCTTTGTTTTCTTTTTTCCCCTCTTATATTTTTCTATTTGTCCCTTTCTTCTCTTTTCCCTCTCTTACGTTTTTCTCTTTCTCCCTTTCTTCTCTTTTCACTCTCTTACATTTTTCTATCTGTCGCTTTCTTCTCTTTTTCCTCTCTTATATTTTTCTATTTGTCCCTTTCTTCTTTTTTCCCTCTCTTACGTTTTTCTCTTTCTCCCTTTCTTCTCTTTTCACTCTCTTATATTTTTCTATTTGTCCCTTTCTTCTCTTTTTCCTCTCTTATCTTTTCTATTTGTCTTTGTCTTCTCTTTTCCCTCTCTTACTTTTTTCTATTTGTCTTTGTTTTCTTTTTTCCCCTCTTATATTTTTCTATTTGTCCCTTTCTTCTCTTTTCCCTCTCTTACGTTTTTCTCTTTCTCCCTTTCTTCTCTTTTCCCTCTCTTACGTTTTTCTCTTTCTCTCTTTCTTCTCTTTTCCCTCTCTTACATTTTTCTCTTTCTCTCTTTCTTCTCTTTTCCCTCTCTTACGTTTTTCTCTTTCTCCCTTTCTTCTCTTTTCACTCTCTTACATTTTTCTATTTGTCCCTTTCTTCTCTTTTCCCTCTCTTATCTTTTCTATTTGTCCCTTTCTTCTCTTTTTCCTCTCTTACGTTTTTCTCTTTCTCTCTTTCTTCTCTTTTTCCTCTCTTATATTTTTCTATTTGTCCCTTTTTTCTCTTTTCCCTCTCTTACTTTTTTCTATTTTTCCCTTTATTTTTTCTTTTTACCTGCTTCTTATTTTGTTTTTCTTTCTTATATTTTTCTCTTCGTGCCTTTTTTTTATTTTTATCTTTCTTACATTTTTCTCTTTTTTCTCTTTACCATTTGCTGTTAATTTTCAATTCATCTCTTTCTTTTTTTCTCTGTCTTTTCAGGTTTTTTACTTTCTTCTCTTACATTTTTTCTGTTTGTCTCTTTTTTCTTCCTTCTCTCATATTTTTCAATTCATCCCTTTCTTTTACTATTCCCTTTCTTATATTTTTCAATTCCTCTTTCTTTTCTTCCCTCTTTTATCTTTTCTGTTTATCTCTTTTCGTCTCTTTTTCCTCTTTTATATTTTTCTGTTTATCTCTCTTTAGTCTTTCTCTTCTTTTATATTTTCTTTCATAGTTTTTATGTCACTTCTCTTTTCTCTTTCTCATATTTTCTATGTATTTTTCTTCTCTTCTTTCTTTTAGCTTTTAATTCTCCTCTTTCTCGCTCTCTCTCTCTCCTCTCTCTCTCTATATTTTCTATCCCTTTCCTCTCTTTTGTGATATCTTTTATTATTTATTTTTATTTCCTCTCTCTCTCTCTCTCTCTCTCTCTCTCTCTATATTTTCTATCCCTTTCCTCTCTTTTGTGATATCTTTTATTATTTATTTTTATTTCCTCTCTCTCTCTCTCTCTCTCTTATATTTTCTATCCCTTTCCTCTCTTTTGTGATATCTTTTATTATTTATTTTTATTTCCTCTCTCTCTCTCTCTCTCTCTCTTATATTTTCTATCCCTTTCCTCTCTTTTGTGATATCTTTTATTATTTATTTTTATTTCCTCTCTCTCTCTCTCTCTTATATTTTCTATCCCTTTCCTCTCTTTTGTGATATCTTTTATTATTTATTGTTATTTCCTCTCTCTCTCTCTCTCTCTCTCTCTCTCTCATTTTCTTATGCTTCTTTTATTTTCAACTTTCTATTTTCTTAATTTACTCGCAACATTTTCCCATATATCTTTCTTTCATTCACTCTTCTATCCTTCCTTGTCTTCTTCTTCTTCCTCCTCTTCTTCTTCTTCCGAATGTCGTCTTTGTTCGTATTCTATCCTTCTTTCTTCTTGTCTCTTCCCTACCCATCTTTTTTTTCTGCCACTTCCTTTTCGTCATATACCTTCTCATTCACCAGCTTCGACATTACCTATCACTCTCTATCTCTCTTTTCCATTCATATTTTATCTACTCCTTACGTCATTCTTTCTTTCTTTCTTCAATATTTTTACTTTTCGATTTTCAGCTTAACTTTCTCTTTTCTTTTTTTTCAATCTTTCCACTTTGCTTTCTTTCTTTATTTATTGATTTTTTTTCGTTGTTAATATTTTCACTTTTTTTACCTACTACTCTCTATCTCTCTTTTTCTATTCATATTTTATCTACTCGGTACGTCCATTTGTCTTTCATTCTTTTTCTTTCTTTCTTTTTCTTTCTTTCTTTCTTTCTTTCTTTCTTTCTTTCTTTCATTCATCAATATTTTTTACTTTTCGATTTTCAGTTTAACGTTTAATTTTCCCTTTTCTTTTTTTCAATCTTTCCACTTTTCTTTCTTTCTTTCTTTCTTTTATTTATTTTTTTCGTTGTTAATATTTTCATTTTTCCCCGTTTTTTTCACTTCCCTGTTTTTAATCAATATATTTTCAATTTTCTAGCCTTTTCTTTCTTTCTTTCTTGCGTAATAAACATTTTCCGTTTTTCACCAATGTTTTTAATTTTAAATTTTTTTCACGCTTTCTACTCATCTTTCTTTCTCTCTAAATTTTCTCTTTCTTGTTGTGTCTTTCTATACTTGTTATTTTTTATTCTTCCTTTATTACAATTTTGTAGTTTCCTTCTTTTCTCATTCTTTTATATATTTTTGTCCTTTCGTAATATTATGATTCTTTTTTTCTTTCTTTGTCTTTCCTTTTTTCTCTCTATCTAAAAGTTTATTCTTTTTCTTTTTTCTTTATATTTTGTTGGTTCTTTTTTCAAGTTGGACTTTAAAACTGCATTTCTTCTTTCTATTCTTTTTCATTATAATTTCTTCTCTTTCTTTTTAATCCGTTCTTTCCCATTTTTTATTCATACAGCTACTTTCTCTTTCTCTTTCTCTTTTTCATTTGCGGCTTCATTCTTTGTTTCTCACTTTCATTTACACTTCCATTTCTTCTTTGTCTTTTTCGTTCACACTTTCATTTTTTCTTTGTCTTTTTCGTTCACTCTTTCATTTCATTTTTCTCTTTTTCGTTCGCACTTTCATTTCTTCTTTGTCTTTTTCTTTCACACTTTCATTTCTTCTTTGTCTTTTTCGTTCACACTTTCATTTCTTCTTTGTCTTTTTCGTTCACATTTTCATTTCTTCTTTGTCTTTTTCGTTCACACTTCCATTTTTTTTTGTCTTTTTCGTTCACACTTCCATTTCATTTTTGTCTTTTTCGTTCACACTTTCATTTCTTCTTTGTCTTTTTCGTTCACATTTTCATTTCTTCTTTGTCTTTTTCGTTCACACTTCCATTTCTTCTTTGTCTTTTTCGTTCACACTTTCATTTCTTCTTTGTCTTTTTCGTTCACACTTCCATTTCTTCTTTGTCTTTTTCGTTCACACTTTCATTTCTTCTTTGTCTTTTTCGTTCACACTTCCATTTCTTCTTTGTCTTTTTCGTTCACACTTTCATTTCTTCTTTGTCTTTTTCGTTCACACTTTCATTTCTTCTTTGTCTTTTTCGTTCACACTTCCATTTCTTCTTTGTCTTTTTCGTTCACACTTCCATTTCTTCTTTGTCTTTTTCGTTCACACTTTCATTTCTTCTTTGTCTTTTTCGTTCACATTTTCATTTCTTCTTTGTCTTTTTAGTTCACACTTCCATTTCTTCTTTGTCTTTTTCGTTCACACTTTCATTTCTTCTTTGTCTTTTTCTTAAATACCTTCATTTTCTTTATCCTTTGTTCTTTATACCTTCTTTTTTTCTCTTTTTTTTTTAGATTTTCCTTTATTGAATATTTCCTTTACAACTTCATTTCTTGAAAATTTTCCTTATTCTCGATCAAGTTTTCTTCTTTGATTTAATTTTGTTCGCTCCATTAATTTCCTTCTCTGTTCTTTTCCCAACCCTCTCTTCCATGCATCTTTGTTTTCTTTGTTTTCGTGTTCATTTCTTGTCTTTTTATTCGAGTTCACCATCTCCCTTCCTTTTTACTCTTCCCGATTCAGCAATTTTTCTGGTGCTCGTTCTACTCTGACTAAACTCATAGTCCTATTTCTATCTCGTCATTAGTATAATGGAGTCACACTAATATCTGCTCTGGTTCTGGAGAGAAAACGCCCTGAATTTTTATTTGCACCCACCACTTCTCTCTCTCTCTCTCTCTCTCTCTCTCTCTCTCTCTCTCTCTCTCCGTCTCTATCGCGATGTGTGTGTGTGTGATTTCGCTTTCTCTTTTCAGATCAGTTGTGGTGCAGTGGATATCGACTCGGAACGAGAAATCGGGGTGCCGAGTTCGAATTCTAGTTGAATTCCTTGCATTCACTTACGCACAGATACCTTTGGGAAAGTTATTAATCCGTCACTTCCCTCTAGTTATGGGTTAAATAATAGGACTGATTGGGTTCTATAGCCGTGGCTGGCAAACAGTCTACCGCAGAAAGCAATGGCAACCTACTGTGGAATAATCTTCTGCCCAGTCAGTCATGTCTCTTTCGAGACGTGATCGCCTAAGCGTGTATCACGTATGGCACTTAACTGACTGAATGGCTTTCACGAGCCGCCTAAAACTTTTTCCATCCATATGATTTTTTTTCTTCAACTTTTTGTCGTCCTTTCTATCTTTTAGAATATTTACATTTTCCTCTATTTTTTTAATTTTCTTTCTTTCTTTCTTTCTTTCTTTCTTTCTTTCTTTCTTTCTTTCTTTCCTATGGTTTCTACTCCGAAGAACTTAAGTCACTGGTGCTCCTACCAACTGAGTTTACTTGTGCAACCAGATTGTCAACTGGGTCCCACCCATTCACAGTTAGATCAACCAAATGCAGACAACAATTCTACTCCAATAGCTTCTTTTCTCGCACTTCACGCCTTTGGAACTCTCTTCCATATACTTGCTTTCCTGGCGGCTACAACCTCCAGGAATTTAAATGCAATGTCAATACCTATCTCTTAACCATTTGACTCTAGTTCTTTCTACATCTCCCTGTATATATTTTCCTTTCTCTCTGACTTTGCAACTGTCATCACACCTGTATTCCCATCCTTTTCTTGCTCCTTTCTCTGACACACCCTGTAACTGGTTCGTCTTTCTCTTTACTCTCCTCCTATCTAATCTTTCACTCTTATGTAGCCCCCTGCGCATCAGTGGCGTTACCGCCTTGCTTGGGGTGAAACGATTAAAAGAAAAACTCATTTATTTTGTTCGTTGTAAAATTCTTCATTTTCTTCACTATTTCTATTGTTGTTTATGTTTCTTTTTCTCTTTTTTTTATCCTTCTTTTTTCTATTTAATATTATTTTCTCTTTTGTCTCTCTGTCTATTTATTTAGTTTACTGGTTATTCTTTCGTTCTGTTTACGTGACTTTTTTCTTCCTCGTTTTTTTTTTTTTCACTTTTCTTTTTCTTCTACCTTTACATTTCTTTATCAATCTTTGCACTTTTTTATTTTCATTTCTTTCTTTCTATACTTTTCGTTTCTCTTTCTTTTTTTTTCATGCATTTTCTCTTTCTTTTTTCATCTTTTTACTTTTCTTTTCTCTTTCTTTTTTGTTCTTTCTTTAATTCTTTCTATTCCCAAATTTCTTATTACTCTTTCACTATTTCTTTATTCTTTTTTTCCTTTCTTTATTTCTTGATATTTCTTTCTTTCTCTAACCTTCTTATTACTTTTCTTTCTTTCTTCCTTTTCTTAGCTTTCTTCTTTCTTTCTTTTCCAAACGTTCTTATTACTTTTTTCTTTGTTTGTTTATTTTCCCACCCTTCATATGACTTTTTCTTTCTTTCTTTCTTTCTTTCTTTTCTCAGCTTTCTTCTTTCTTTCTTTTCCAAACCTTCTTATTTCTTTTTTCTTTCTTTGTTTATTTTCCCACCCTTCATATTACTTTTTCTTTCTTTCTTTCTTTCTTTCTTTCTTTCTTTCTTTCTTTCTTTCTTTCTTTCTTAAACGTTCTTGTTACTTTTCTTTTTCGTCTTTATTTTCCCACATTTATTACTTTTTGTTTCTTTGTTTCTTTCTTTTTTCCAACCTTCTTTCTTTCTTTCTTTCTTTCTTTCTTTCTTTCTTTCTTTCTTTCTTTCTTTCATTCTTCAATCTTTTTATTACTTTCTTCGTCAATATCTTTAATCTGTTAATAATTTGTTGTTTCTTTCTTCTTCACATTCTTTTCATATTTCATGCATTTTCTCCGTTGACTTTCTTTCCATCAGTAAAATGTAGGCTATTGTGGGGAACCTCCAGTTCCATATTGTTGGGAGGCCTGCCTGCCTGCCTGCCTGCCTTTTTATCACATGCTGGCTTCCAATTTACTATATTACATCGTACAATTCTTATGCTTAAGTATACCTAATGTTCAGTGATTTCAGCTCTGTTGCTTTAAAGGAATTCTGCTCTAATGTCGTTTGATTCATTTTCATCAGAGACAAAATCTGAATCAGTGCAATTGTTTATGTCGCAGCTAGATTCTTCCGTTTTATTTCCTGAGAGATTATTTCGTATTTCATTCATTTTAATTTGTATCTCATTCGCTGACATATTATCTATTTCCATTCTTGCCTCATTTTTGTTGACCTTTTGTCTGATTCTACTTCGTCATATATTTACTTTTATCTGAAATATTTGAAAGTCTTTTATTTCGTATGCGGCCATTGGCAAGCATATTTGGGTCGAGATAAGGTGTTATTTTAGTTCCTACCATATCTCTTTAGATGTCGTTTGTTCTAATCGGTGATGTTCGGTGGATTTTCGAATGCAATGACAAAAGATGCCATGACGTGTTTATACTTTTCACGGTTCCATTTCGTTCGCTTTTTATTATTATTTTTTATTAATTCATTTGATCTTAAGTCACCAGGTGCAAAGTTGGAGTTAATCCGGTTTTGATAATCCAGAATCTTTTTTTTTTTTTGAAGAATTTGGTCCAGTCACAGATTTTTCCTGACCAGTTCCTCTCTGGGGAACGCAGACCTTGTTTACCCCGTAACGTACTATCCGGTATGAGATTTTGTTTGTAAATATTGAGATTTGACATTTTACTAATTTATTTATTTATTTATTTATTTTTTATCCTTTACGGCCGGGGATAATTTTCTTCAAGATACCACCTCTAGGATGACTGTCGACCAAAACTACAGAGTTCGTCTTGCCCATGAGGTACGGTTATTCTCCGTCGGATATCATTCCGATATTTCTAGACCATTTATTATTATTATTATTATTATTATTATTATTATTATTATTATTATATAACCAATTGTTTAATTCCATTTCGTTCGCTTTCTTTTTGTTAATTGATGTGGTATTAAGTTACCAGGTTCAATGTTAGAGTTAATCCGGTTTGGGTGCCCAGGTACAGCATTGTTGTTGGAAGAGTTAGTTCCAGTAACAGATTTTCGACTCCAGACTGGTTCTTCACTAAAGGAGGCGGCCCTTGTTTACACGAATGTCGAGCGATCTGGTATAAGATTTTGTTATTAAACTCTGAGATTTGCATTTTTTGCGTGTTATCTTCAACTGCCAAGGGATAATTTTGTTCAAGATAACATGTCTAGGAGGATTGCTGACCAAAGGTAAAGAGCTCGTTCGATATCACGCTGATATTTCTGGATCAAAGGGAGTTTTGTTTATGCATTTATTATTATTATTATTATTATTATTATTATTATTATTATTATTATTATGTAATTTTTCATCATAATTCGATTTCTGCTATGGTCGCACTACCTACTAAGTCTGTGGGAAGACCTAAGGCAGGTCGTAATGTGTTGTTATGGCGCCATTTCATGTTTTTTCTATCTCTCATAACATCCCTAGCGTTACATAGACTAAGTTCTCCTTAGTGTGTGGCCTGTAATTAACAAGACAATGTTTTGTATATCTCTTAAGCTGGGGTTTCCGGAGATTGTTTCAATCTGTTGTTTTGTTCCATTTTTATCATTTCAAGTGCACCTACTATTACTAGTACTATTCTTGTTTTCAATTTTCATATTTTTTCTATTTCAATTTCCAGATCTTTATATTTTGACAATTTTTTGATGTTGCGTGGTTGTTACTGTCATTTTTATACTTTATTATTATTATAGAATTAATTGTTTAGTTGTATGTAATGTGTGGCATATGTCGGTCTCGTGAAACCCCATGGATCTGTGCTTCAAAAGTCATACAGCAGCTGCTGATGGCGTCGCAGCATCTGTTAGGTCCCCATGAAAGTGATAGTCTCGCTTGAACGAAGTTGAGCATAACATCGAACAGTTTTAGGGAATCCGACTCCAGATTTGACTACATGGTTTACTGCCGAAACCTTTCCCATGATTGCATATGGCCACAAGTCTACAGTAGTTTAAAATTAAAATTGTTCTGCTCTTAGACAACCCTCTCCGGCTGATATGTTCCCTCTACCCGAAGTATATATATGCCCGCGTAAACACACACATATTTTACACTGGATGTCGGAGTAAATAGTTCGTTATCAAATGTACTAATTATTATTATTATTATTATTACTTTAAATGATAATAATAGAAATCAATAAATAGGAAAATAATTTTTCAAAATATATTAAATTATCATCAAATATATGAGAACATTTTTTGTTAAATATATTTAAAAGGAATTGTTAAATATATTAGAAGAAACTGAATCTTCTGAACCATTAATGAAAATTGTAAACAAAACATTGTTAGGTCTCGAAACGCGTTTTCAATAAATATGGAAATATGTCCTCTTCCACAAAAAAATATGTGACGTCACAGCCAATCAATAAGAAATCAATAAATGAATAAAATGTCGTTAAAAATTGTTTAAATGATAATTGATAGAGAAAGAAAACAATTACATTAAAAACGAATAAGGTATATAGCAGGCCACTCGTATCCAAGGATATCTGTCTACTAAGTGGGCTAGCTAATCCTTGTTGCAGACGCCTGCTCAGACACATTTGTGTTTCTCCAAAACCCACAGAGCCCCCGTGTGGTTTATACTGCAGCTATGCTGAGCGAACATTAGTTACAGTTTCGGGGAGAGAGCGCGTTGACTACGCGAACAACAGTCTAAACAAGGCCAGGCTTACGGCCTATCACGTTGAATACACCGGTTCTCGCTCGATCACCGAAGCCTGGTCAGTACTTAGATGGGTGACCGCTTGGGAATACCAGGTACTGTAAGCGTATAGTGACGGATGTGCGTTGTGGTGCAGTGGATATCAGCTCGGAAAGAGAAATCAATGAGCCGAGTTCGAATTCCAGTTGAATAGTCTGCATTCACTTAAGCACTGGTACCCTTGGGAAAGGTATTAATCCGTCCCTTCCTTCCAGTTATGGGTTAAATAATAGAGTAGGACTTGGGGACCCTGCCCTTAAAAACAAATCCCAATGAATCTTCATACTCGAAAAGAAAAAAGTATTACTAGACACAAAACTTATATAAAAAACAACAATAAATTGTTGAAAGAAAAAGGTATTACCAGTAATAAATAAATAAAGTTTAGTTAGCAATAAATGACCCACCGAGGTTGATTTGCCATAAAAACAAAACAACCAACCAACCAACTAAACAAGGTCAGGATCATAAAATAATCAATGTATATCATGGCTTAACTTATTAGAACCTTGAATAAGTTTCCTCTGTTTTTCAGCATATTGCGTTCTCAGAACTGTTTGCGTGTAGTTCCAGATGGTAAAGCATCTATAAACAAATTTGTTTTTTCTTGGCGTTAAACATGTTGGATTTCGTGCCAAAGAAAGTGTATTTGCGGGGAATTTTACTACACTACTTTATTCAAAAGAAATCTGCAGCTGAAATACACAGAATTCTTGTTACGGCGACTATGCTCTCTCGGAAACAACATGCAGTGTTTGGTTTGGACGCTTCAAAATAATGATTTTGATGCTGAAGATAAAGAACACTCTGGGACACCAAAAAGGTTTGAAGACGAAGAATTGGAGGCATTGATGGAGACACATGTCAGGCGCAAGGTAAACTTGCAGAATCATTAGGAGTTAATCACACATCAGTTTCGAAATGTTTGAAAGCATTAGAAATGATTCAAAATCTAGGACATTGATTGCCGTACGAGTTGAAGCCGAAAGACGTTTAACGGCGTGTTGTCGCGTGTAAAAAACGGAAGAAAAAAAAAAGAAATGTTTTTTACATCGTATCGTGACCGGCAATGAAAAGTGGATGCACTAGATAACCCTAAGCGTAGAAAATTGTGGGGTAAGCCCAGCCTTACATCAACATCGGCCGAAAAACCGAATATCCATGGTACGAGACTTCTGCTCTGTATTTGGTGGGATCAGCTGGGTGTAGTTTATTATGAGCTGCTCAAACTGACTAAAACTATCGACTAAAATTAATGCGTTTGAGCCGAGCATTGAAGAAATAATGGCCGCTATACGAGCAGAGACACGACAAAGTGATTTTGCAGCATGACAACGCTAGGCCACACCCTGTAAAACGGGTGAAAATCTACTTGGAGACGCTGAAATGAAAATCTTATTCCACCCGCCGTTTCACCAGTCATTGCCTCGTCCGACTATCACTTGTTCTGATTGATGGCACATGGCCTGGCTGAGCAGCACTTTTCATTTTTATGAAGCTGCCGAAAAATGAGTCAACCGTAGTTAGCCTCAAAAGACGTGCTGTTTTGCCGATGTGGAATTCAAATGCTACCAGAAATATAGGGAAACGTAGTGGCTAGGTTGTGCGTTGTGGTACGGTGGATATCGGCTCGGAACGAGAAACCGGGGAGCCGAGTTCGAATTCCAGTTGAATCCATCGTATTCACTTACGCGCAAATACCCTTGGGAAAGGTATTAATCCGTCTCTTCCTTCCAGTTATGGGTTAAATAGCAGAACAGATTGGGTTCTATAGCCTTGGCCAGCAACCAGTCTACCGCAGAAAGCAATGGCAACCTACTGCGGGATAATCTTCCGCCCAGTCAGTTATGTCTCTTTCGAGACATGATCGCTCAAGCGTGTATTACGTATGACACTTAACTAACTGAGTGACTAGTGATGGACAATACTTTCAGTGACATGTTTCTTAATAGTTTTTGTAAATAAAACAATACTTTTCATATAAAAATCAACGTGAACTTATTCAATGTCCAAATAAAAAAATAAACAAATATGTATTTTCACTTTTAAGTTTATAAAATGAACAATAATATAGTAAAAATGCACAATAATATAGTAAAATTATAATATAATAATCAAAGAAAAATGTAATAACAATTGACTGAAATGCTCAAGACTTTTCTTTTAATATACATTAGCATTTATTATTATTATTATTATTATTATTATTATTATGATGATTTCTGCTATGGTTCTACCTACCAAGTCTGCAGGAAGATCTAAGGCAGGTCGGGGTGTGTTGTTATGGCTCTATTTCATGTTTTTTTCTATCTCCCCTAACATCTCTAGCGTTACATAAACAAAATTCTTCTTGGTGTGTGGGCTGTACTTAACAAGATAATTTTTTATATATCACGTAAACTGGGGTTTCCAGAGATTCTTTCAATGTGTTGTTTTGTTCCATTTTTTATCATTCGAAGCGCACCTATCACTGGTATGATATTTGTTTTCAATTTCCACTTTTTTTCTATTTCAGTTTCCAGGTCTTTATATTTTGACAGTTTTTCAAATTCCTTGGTTGCTATGTTACAATCCGCTGGACAAGCCATATCAATAAATAAGCCAGTTTTTCTTTTTGGTTTTTAATGGCCTATTTGCTTCAATTTTTCTGTCTATATAGATGGTGTAATCCCATAGAATGGTGACATCTTCTATTTCTGTAACCAGTGTTCATACCAGTGTTTGTTTACATATTTTCCATATATTGTCCAGTGTAAATATTGCCCCACTCTCCCGTGATGATTTTTTATATTCATTTGGGGCAAGTACAGAACATCCTTCAGATTAGATTATTATTATTATTATTATTATTATTATTATTATTATTATTATTTCCTTTGATTTTATTTGTACAGGATGTTTCAGCAAAATCCGACGCTTGACAAAAAGAAAAGGAAATAGGCAATATAAACAAAAGTTGTATTTGCAGAGACCAACAGTTTATTTAGCAACAGTTAAAGTTATATACTACGTTATTTTTCAATGTAACCGCCGCCGCCGCCGGCAACGACCATCTCAAGGTGGGTGCGAAATGAGTCACACGCTTTGGCGACCATGTCCTTATCCATAGCAACGAACGTCTCCATTATGGCAGCTTTCAGAGAGTCGACCGTGTTGTGGGCGTGCTTGTTGGTCTTGGACTTGATCACACCCTAGAAGAAATAGTCAAGGGGGCTTTACTGAACGAGCTCAAGCACGGGTATGATCCTATGCTGAGATTCTCTTCTGATGAAAACAATTTTATCCAAGACCAGACGAGCAACAGGCAGAACGACAAGTGGATCTGCAAAGACATCGAGAAGGTTCCCGTCGTGAAGCATACAAAGTCATGATCCTTAGCATCATCTACAGCGAGGGGGACGTCATGCCTCCGTTCTTCTTTCAAAAGGACCTGAGAGTCACCGGTGAGATCTACCAGGAGGTGCCGAGGAGTGTGATGAAGACCTGGATGGATGAGATCGCGGCTGGACGCCCCTACGTCTTTCAGCAGAACTCTGCTCCTGCACACAAGGCCAGGCGTGGCTACTCAACAATTTTCCTCGCCACTGCTCGCCGGAATTGTAAACGCCCTCCCCACCCGACTGCCTCCCCCTTGACTATTTCTCTTTCGAGACCTGACTGACTGGGCAGAAGATTATCCCGCAGTAGAATGCCATTGCTTTCTGCGGTAGACTGGTTGCCAGCCAAAGTTATAGAACACAATCTGTCCTGTTATTTAATCCATAACTGGAGGGAAGATACAGATTTATACCTTTCCCAACGGTATCTGTGCAAAAGTGAATGAATGGAATTCAACTGGAATTCGAACTCGGCTCCCACGTTTGGCATTTCGAGTCGATATCCACTGCACCACAACGCATATCCTTGTATACATATATGCTATTTAAAATATATAATCATTTCTATAAAATGTATACTAAAGCATTTTTACGTTTTTATTTATCCCTATGTCTTTGTCTCTCATGTATGATTTTGGTATCTGGTATCGATATCAAATTTGATTAAAATCGGACCACTCCTTCTGTAACCCGATTTTTTCGATTATCGATTTTCGATATTTATCGTGGGCACCTCGACACAAAACCTAGATAAGAACACTCGCAGACGCTTATAGTACAACTGTGTAAATTTTCAAGAAAATTGGATCGGCCGTTTCGGAGTCTATAGGTAACGGACACACACAGACACGGAGAGACAAAGTTCCATTTATAAATAAGTTTAGATTAGATATAAATACAGAGAGAGAGGGGGGAGTTGGGGCGAGAGAAGATTCGCGATACCTAAGGTTTAAAATGAATTTTAAAAAAATAAAAACATCTTTCTTGAAGTTTAGATTTTAGTTTTAATTTCAAGCTAATAGATTAAATTTAATATATATGACTTATAAAAGCAGCTAAAGGCTTTTCTAATTAAATAACGTCTTAGTTTTATTGCATTTTTTAATTTTAATTCAGAGCAGATTTTCGGTAATGGTGTTTCTGTTCTACGAAAAAAAATTGAGGATTTAAATTCTACAAGTTCTGCTTTTGACAATATACTAATGCAGTGAAATTTAATTTTTTTTTAATAATTTCACCCTAGCAAGGCGGAAATGCCACTGGTGTGCGAGGGGCTACATAACTGCAAAAAGATTAATTAGAAAAGAGTGAGGAGTGTAAACCAGTTAGAAAGGAGCAATAGAAAGATGAGAATGCAGGCGCGATGACAGTTACATAGGTGGAGGGAAAGGGAAGGATATACGAGGTGGGGAGAGAGCTAGAGTCCAGTGGTTAATAGATGAGTATTGACATTGCATTTAAATTATTGGAGGTTGTAGCCATCAGGAAAGCAAGAATATGGGAGCGAGTTCCACAGGCGGGAAGTGCGAGAAAAGAAGCTGCAGGAGTAGAATTGTCGTCTGCATTTGGCTAACCTAACTGTGAATGGGTGGGACCCAGTTGTCAGTCTGGTTGCACGAGTAAACACCTATTGAGGAGACACCACTGACTTAAGTTCGTTCGAGCAGAAGCCATGAAAATATTTATAGAACAGACAAAGGGAGGCCACATTTCGTCGGTGGGGAAGCGGCTGCAGTTGGGTCGCCAGGTCTATCACATTAGAGACTCTCCTTTGGAGCCTGTCGAGAACACTGAGGTGAACGGCAGAGGCGCCTGACCATAAATGGCAGCAGTACTCCATGCACGGATGGATGGTTGACTTGTATATATGCAGGATGGATTCAGGCGGAAAAAACATCCTGGATCGACAGAATGACCCAATCTTCATAGCAGTGGATTTAGCTATGGATTCGATATAGTGGTTCCATTTGAGGTCTGAAGAGAGGGTAACGCCGAGGAGGCGCAGTGTATTGATCTCAGGGAGAATCGGTTGGTCCATGCTTATGGGAGGCAGGAGAGGTTGCCTGTGATGGTTGACAGACAACAGCTTGGTCTTAGACGCATTGAAGTTGACAAGCCACTTCTTGCCCCAATTCACCACAGAGTGTAGATCTCGTTCAAGGTCAGTAGCGAGATTATGTCTATCCGCCACGACAGGTTTCTTACTGGTGCGAGAGTATATTGTGGTGTCATCTGCGTAGATGCCTACATGGCCCTTGATCTCATCTGGGAAGTCGTTGATGAAAATAAGGAAGAGCGTCGGGCCCAGGAGAGAGCCCTGCGGGACACCAGCATTTGTGCTGTAGGATGAAGAGGCATGCCCATTCAAAATTACCTTCATTTTGCAGTTATTTAAAAAAGATTGGATTAGGTCAAGCAGGCGACCGGTAATACCGTAACCCCGTAGCTTGCATAGAAGGCCAGCGTGCCAAACCCTGTCAAAAGACTTGGAGATGTCCAGAGCAACCGCGCAAGCCTCGTCAGACTCGTCAAGGGTCTGGAGCATGTACTCCGTTACGGTTGTTAGCAAGTCGGCCGGGGACCTGGCAAAGCGGAAGCCATATTGCCTATCAGAGAAGAGTTTGTGGGCAGTAAGATGTTGAACTATTTCAGCAGTGATTATGGCCTCGAACACTTTCCCGAATATCGGTAGAAGACTGATAGGGCGATAGTTGGATGTGTCCGAGTGTTCACCACAATTCTTAAATACAGGAACGACTGAAGAGAACTTCCAGCAGGCAGGAAAACAGGAAGCAGAAAGGCAGTAGTTAAACAGTCTAGGAGAGGACAGGGGAGAGTTCAGGAGCACACCTCTTAAGGACTATCACCGGGATTCCATCGTCTCCGCTCGCCTTATGGGGGTCAAGTTTTGAAATTACTCGGGATACTACTGTCGGGGTAATATATACGTCGTGCAATTTGGCCTCAGTTCTAATAGGGAAGTCGGGTGGGTATACTCCAGATGAGTCAAATGTGGGGTTAGATGAGAATATGCGGGTAAAGCATTCAGCTTTGTCTGCAGATGACGTGAGAACCTCAAATTCATGGATTAGAGGAGGTATTGAGGATTTGCTGTTGTTCAGCACTCGTTTGCAAATCCTCCAATAGTCCTTGGAGCCAAACTTGCGGTCAGCTATGCGCTGTCGCATTCTCTCAGCAAACAACCGTTTGGCGTTATTTAGGGTTCTCTTGCAATCATTGCGAGCAGACGTGAAGAGGCGCCTATTTTGATCAGATGACTCTCTCCGGAATAGACGGAAGTAATGGTTCCTGTGGGCAATGGCAGCCGAGCAGGCAGGAGAGAACCACGGAGAAGAATGAGGTTTTAGGCAATACTTCCTGGTGGGTATGAAGGCATCAATGCCAGCTTTCACCCATGACGAGACCTCAGAGGCACAGTCATCAACTGGTAGATCGAACACTTTTCCCCAAGGGACGTCGCAGAGGAAATTGCGAAAGGCATCCCAGTCAGCTTTTTGGTAGAGGTAGGAGGCCCTAAGGTAGGGGGCTCCTGGGGGGAGTGCGTGTGGAAAGAAACACTGAGAGAGACAACAGCATGGTCTGAGTTGCCGAGAGGGCAAAGCTGCGAGACTTGACTGGCGTCAGGTGCAGAGGTAAAACATATATCCAGTAGTGAGGAATGACCCGAGGGAGTGCTTGGGAAGCGAGTGGGGAAGTCCACCACTTGCGTAAGGGATTGGGAAATAGCGAAGTTCATGGCGTGGATGTCCACTGGATCAGTAACAGAGTTTTCAAGCCACTCAGAGTGATGGGCATTGAGGTCTCCGAATACAAATATGTGGGCGAATGGGTGGTAGGAAATAGCTTTATCTATGTTGTCAGCAATGCTATCTAGTAGGGAGCAGTCAGGAGAGGAGGGAGAACAGTAAAGAAAGAATAGGTAACTAACCGAACTGAGGAGAGACAGACGGAGACATACATATTGGTGGTCAGTAGATTCGAGTGAAGTCACCCTAGCTATGGGGAGGTGTTCGCTGACGTAGACCCCCAGCCCATGCATGTGGACAGTGGAATCCTTCCTTAAGAGGGGAAGATAACCAGGGATGGAGAGGTCAGAGGAGGGAATAGATGAGTTGAGGTTAGTTTCACAGAGCGCAAGGATGTCCGGGGACTTCTCATGCAGGAACGCTTCTACAATAGGAAAGTTAGTACGAATGCCCCGGATATTAGTGAAAGAAATTCATAAAATTACAATTTTACAGATGTATAAAGAAATCTTTGATATCCCCGCTGACGCAAGCAAAACAAGAATATTTAATCAAAATTTCGAACGGGCTAGAAAGGACTAAAAATTTAATTAAATCATTAAAAAATAATTTGGTTTTTCCTCTTAAATAACAAAGATTTTTCGCGATAAAAATTGGATTTTATGTTCGGGGCATTTGTCATCAGGATATGGTCCTTTTTTTCATCGAAAAATTGGTGGTATATGTTGATTGGTTGGTTGTTTTGTTTTATGACATATCAACCTCGGTGGGTCATTTATTGCCAACTAATTTTTTTTTAATTTTTATTTATTGCTGGTAATACCTTTTTCTTTCAACAATTTATTGTTGTTTTTATATACGTTTTGTGTCTAATCATGCTTTTTTCTTTTCGAGTATCAAAATTCATTGGGATTTGTTTTTAAGGGCAGGGTTCCCAAGTCCTACCCTTGTTATTTAACCCATAACTGGAGGGAAGGGACGGATTAATACCTTTCCCAAGGGTACGTGCTTAAGTGAATGTAGGATATTCAACTAGAATTCGAACTCGGCTCACTGATTTCTCTTTCCGAGCCGATGTCCATTGCACCACAACGCACATCCGTCACTAAACGCTTACAGCACTTGGTATTTCCAAGCGGTCACCCATCTAAGTACTGACCAGGCTCAACGTTGCTTAACTTCGGTGATCGAGCGAGAACCGGTGTATTCAACGTGATATGGCCGTAAGCACACACATCCGTCACTAAACGCTTACAGCACTTGGTATTTCCAAGCGGTCACCCATCTAAGTACTGACCAGGCTCAACGTTGCTTAACTTCGGTGATCGAGCAATAACCGGTGTATTCACCGTGATTTGGCCGTAAGCCGGAGGTATATGTGGCTGAGTGTTTGGAACGCTCACTTTCTGACCATGAGACCCGGGTTCGAATCTGACCATGGTCTATTTGTCAGGAAGGTGACTTCTTGATTTTATGAATATGGAGGAGGTGATCCCAGCGTGTTGCAACTTTGGAAAGTGCCTGAAAGCCATACCACGGGTCGACTCAAGCCTTGTGAATGGAACTTGGTAGACAGCTCCCTTTGAGGAGTAATCGTTGGTTGTACTAGCTCAACCATCTCAAGTCATCGTGACTGAGGGTTTGAGCGTTCTTGTTCAGACTGTTTTTCGCCCTAGTTAACGGGCTCTCTCCTGGTAGACAAGTATCTTCGAATATATAGCTATCCGCAGACAGATCTGTTTCGCTGTATCACAGCTCATAAATACGGTTAGACAGCCGATTGCTTTTTACCCAGGAATGAAACTGACCGAATTGGCGTCAGTCGGCGATTCTCTCTCTGAGCTACGGGCTTTCGGTAGAAGAAGGCAGACTTTTTAGCGTGTATATTATCATTATATACGCCCAAAAGGGCTGCATATATATATACAGCCCTAATTATATATATACATATATATATATATGTGTGTGTGTGTGTGTGTGTGTGCAGCCCTATATATATATATATATATATATATATATATATATATGCAGCCCTAATTATTTATCTGAAGAAGAGAAATATATTGAACAAACATTTAAACTTCTCCACTACTTCATCCTCAACGCCAAAAACATGCCTATAAAATACACAAAACCAAACAAATATCCCCCAAAATCACACATATTTCATAATACTATCTTCCAACAACTTTTTATATGAATCTTCGAACAAATTAACTAATCACAAACACTAGAATAGTTACCACCACCTCACAAACTTTTTTTGATATTGTCAGATTAAAAAAGACACCAAACATCAATTTACATGCCGGGATTTACAAAATTCATTGTCTACAGTGCAGTGACGTATACATTGGGGAATATCACAAAATCTAAAAGCGTGGATCTGCCAACATAAAAGAGACTTACGTTTGGACATACGTTCCAACTCTCTTGTATTACATCGAAATATCGTAGGACACAATTTTGATTGCCAGTATAATTAAAAAAGAAAATTACCCTTTAAGGAGGAAGTACTTGGACAACATATTAATGATATTACTACCAACCATAAACATGAGATTAAAACACTTCCAAATTTTTTCACAAATACATAGTTCATGAATCCAAAATACAAATAGATATTATTAAATAAGTTAAAGATAGTTCCTCGGATTCTTAACAATGTAATATAGTTTTCTCTCTATGAAGTCAGTCAGTTAAGTGCCATACGTGATACACGCTTGGGCGATCATGTCTCGAAAGAGACATGACTGACTGGGCAGAAGATTATCCCGCAGTAGGTTGCCATTGCTTTCTGCGGTAGACTGGTTGCCAGCCAAGGCTATAGAACCCAATCTTTCCTGCTATTTAACCCATAACTGGAGGTATTTGCGCGTAGGTGAATGCAAGGAATTCAACTGAAATTTGAACTCGGCTCCCCGATTTGTCATTCCGAGTCGATATCCACTGCGATTCCATAATTAATTTACTTATGTTTTCTCCCTATTTTTTTTTATTTCCTCTATAATTATCTATAGTTATATATTATATATTATCTTGGTTTTCCCAAATAGAAAAAGGATTGACAATGTGCTTAAAGAAAAAGTTGAATCCAGAATTCGCAAGTAGGTGTTAAAATGATTTTTGACCAATGGGAGCGACTTGCAAGACCAAAAAGAACTTCGCAAGTAAGTGCGAAAAATCTAGATTACAATAAAAGGTATTCATCAGCGTCAGTTAGTCAGAGAGTCAGTTGGGAGCTACGAGACGAAACACCTAAAATGTAACTTCAACTAAAAGCGACTCGGACATTGTCCTCTTTCTCTTTCTCCTTATCTCTTTCAACAATTACTACTACGAACATTTAGTACTAACCCTTAACTTTTTTATCGAACATCAATTTCTACGAATTCTTGTTATTCCCCCTTTTAATAAATTTATATTTTAACATTGAAAATGTATATTTTATTCTTACACTATTCCACACTATTCCACACATTCCATCCTGCCGACAACCAACCTTTTGATGAAAACCTTCTGATGATAATTCTGCATAAAACTTGTAAGCTGTAGGGAGTTCGGTTAAGTATGACACAAGGCCGAATCAAAGAAACGTTAATCAGCTCCGCTACGGTACAATATCATTTATACTGCTTAACTGTAATATTGCAATGATTTAGTATGTTGATTTATATGTATGTTTCTTATTTATATAATATTACCTCATTATGCTATTGTAATAATTTTAATACATAGATATTTAGTATTTTATTAATTTATAGAAAAATTCTAACCGTTAACATATTTTTTTAAAAAAATTCATCTTTTTATAAAATTTCGCTTAATACTTTTATACGTTAATTTCACTAGAACTTTGTTACGTTCTCTAACGAAGTAAGATCATACCCTGTTTTGATAAACGGAAGTGATCTTCGTTAGTTCCAGACTAGAAATGACAAAATGCGTCGCCGCGCAAGGGGATCCACGCATTGTTCCGTCTATTTGATTACTGAGGCTTGACCGCCGAATCAATTTGACGGCCAATCGCAAACTCTCCCGCGAAACAAAAGGGACTGCTCGTTTGAGTCACTCCGAAGAAATAAAAAAGGCGAAGAAATGATAATTCGGCAGTCTTCTTCCCTCACCCGCTAAGGGGAAACGGTGCCGCTACTATCAACAGACTTTTCGACGCCCCATAACCGGACTTCAAACCCAAGATAAGTGAATCGTTCTGTTTGTGTATATTACTATAATCCCTTTGTGTGAACCTTTTGACCTGCCTTCTTCTACGTCATAACTGCTTTCATTTATTCAAAAATAAAAGAGAAATAAATATTTTATGCGTATATTTCTCGCATCAAAAAATTGTCCTTATTCGTCATTGTTGAGTTGTCTGAATCCGTTTTGCAAACAATATATATTTTTACGTCCACAGCACGTAATAGTTTTAATAGTGAGACACAGTGAAAGAAAAAATCATGAAGCAATATATTGAGATTTAATGAAGCGGCGATAAATAATTCACAACTAAAATAAAGGCCAATGAACCTTTTAATCCGACCCTTTAACATTTTTTAGACGTTATATGGCATCTACCATTAATTGGGTTACTCCTGGTATTATGTAAATTGCTTTTAGATCGATATCTTTTCATGTTAAAAATTTTACGTGTTTAGTATAAAAGTAGACTAAATATCTCGGAAGAAAAGGATTAGCAACAGAACAATAAAGACGGTGACGGCCAAACCTATTTCAAGACCAAGTTGAAGCAAGACGATCCTTTTTAAGCCAAGGTATCTGAGTGTCTCTCATGAAAGTCTTGAACAAATTAGACTGCAATAGAATAAGCCTAGGAGTAAAGGAACTGATTAATTAAACGGTTCGTTTTGCTCTTGAAGAATTTTTCTCTAAATGCAGATGAATATTTTATTTGTATTAAAAGGACTAAGAGAAGTAATCCAGCAATAAATTTAAGAAATTCGATTGTTTTACACCCTTTCCCACTACAGATGAGATAGGGAATATATAAATAAATACACGTTGATAATTGTTATAGGATTTGATTGCATAAGTATGTAGAAATAAGTTAATGACTAAATATGTGACCATTGGCTTGAAATGTCTTTGGCACGGATTCCAGTCGGGAACAAATGATAACAATAAACAGTCTTATTTCTAGGATAGTTTAGTTTAGTTGGTATTTTTTTTTTTTTACCGGCATATCTAACCTTTTGGGTAATTTAATGCTGAAGATTTCGTTTGGTTTTTGTTTACTGCTTCTTGATCTTTTGTGAGTATTGCTGTCGAGATATAAGTAGATATGTTGCGATTTGATGTGTGATGGTTATATGCTATCTTCTTTTGCAACTATATTTTGTTATATAATTTTGTTGCTTTTAGAAATTCTAAAAGGTCATTTGGGTCAGCTTTATTGAAGATGTCTTTCAGATTGTTTTCTTGATAGTATCTTAATCGCATTTGTTCAGGATCTATGCAGCTTGTTAGTATATGTTTCACTATGTAGAGCTCCTGACATGTAATGCAAATTGGTGCTTCCACGCCTTTTAGTAGGTGTGAATGGGTGACAGCGATGTGGTCTATTTGAAGTCTAGTCATTACTACTTCTCTTCTTGACATTTTCTTATTGTAAATTTTAACTTCTATCCATTCTTTGAGGATGGGTTTAATTTTGTAGAGTGTGTTATTTTTCAGGAGTTCCACAACTCTTGCCATTTGGTTGTAATAAAGTTGTTGATTAGAGGTTTGTAATCTGTGTGGGGTACTTTTATATCACTAATGTTGATGTTTAATGAACTTTTATCTGCTATGTCTACTTTTTGTTTCCTCTTAGACCAATGTGGCCGGGAATCCAGCATAAAATAATGTTTTTGTTTTGGGTGATGAGGTTGGTTCTTTGTCGGATATTGATGATCAGAGGGTTATTCAGATTATTATTATTATTATTATTATTATTATTATTATTATTTTGTGCTATTAGCACTGATAATGAATAAGAAAATATTATATATTTGTAACATTAAGTTCTAGGATGAGGTCTAAAGCTAAGTTTATGGCTGTAGCTTCAACACTGAAAATTGATGTATTTTCTAGTAGGCGTTTTTGGAGTGTGATGTTATTAAAGATAGCTGCACTTCCTACTTCATTCCCGTCTTTAGAGCCATCTGTGTATTTTTGTGTTCAGTTGGGATATTTTTGCATTAAGTGATCAGTTTAGAGGCAATTAAAAATAGAAATAGGTTCGCCTATCGTCTGGTTCACACTCTTCCGCTGTATTTTGACTATAAGAGGAGGATTATTCTTATTTTCTGTTTAGGTTTTGAGCTCTTTTTTTTTTCATAATCATATCGCTCCAAGCAAGGCATTTTACTGTCACTGTTTTACAGGGGGTTGCATAGGAGGAAAGTTAAGTGAAAGAGTGATAGGTTATATGGGGTGTCAGGAAGTGGGTCAGAGAAGAATGAGAATTCCTGATTAGAGTGAAGTGGAAGTAGAAAGGAGCATGAGAAAGAGGATGCAAGTTAGTGAGATAGGAGATGACTCTTGACTTTACATTTAAATTCTTGGAAATTGTTGCTGTCGGGGAAGCAAGTAAATGGAAAGGAATTCCACAGGCGGGAAGTGCAAGAAAAGAAGCTGATAGAGTAGAATTTGCGTTTACATTTTATTGGTTTCACAGGGAAAAGGGTAGGACCTCTCTGCTAATCTTGTTGCTCGAGTAAATTCATATATAGGGGGCACCAGGGAGCCAAGTTCACCAGAGCAGAAGTTGTGAACGTATTTGCAGAAGAGACACAGAAAAGCCACATTGCGCCGGTGAGAAAGTGACTGTATCCGAGTTGCAAAGTCGGTATCGATCACATTACAGATTCTCTGTTGGTTTTTGACAAGGACTCCTAGGTGGATAGCAGGAGCACCCGACCGGATATCGTAGCAGTATTCAATGCACGGGCGGATGCCAAGTCTGGATCGATCACATTACAGATTCTCCGTTGGACTTTGTCAAGGACTCCTAGGTGGATATCAGGAGCACCCGACCAGATATGGCAGCAGTATTCAATGCACAGGCGGATGGTAGATTTGTATATGTGCAGGATTGTTTTCTTAGCATCGGATTCTTAGCTATGGATTCTATAAAGTCATTCCACTTGAGGTCTGTTGCGAGAGTTTAGCTTCCTAAATTATTTTCGGCGGACCTGAAGCAGACTACCACCACGTTTAATTTCGTTGTTTTTCTTTTTACTTTGTTCAGTGCAGTCCTATCGCTTGTTACTTAAACTTTCCGATTATCAAAAAAAAAAAAAAAAAAAAAAAATGAAAAATTACAATATTTAAACAAATTTGGGTGGAGGGGTCACTTTCTCATGCAACGTTAAAGTAAATCGATCCTCCATTTTCAATCCACACGCGTTGGGGTCGCTTTGCTTATGTTAATTTCGTAGTCTTACATTATTTTTTTACTTTATTCAGCGCAGTCCTATCGATTTTTACTTTAACTTTCCGATTATCAAAAAAATAAATTTGAAAAATTACAATATTTAAACAAACTTGATGGGGTCAGTTTCTCATACAATGTTATGGTAAACCGATCCTCCATTTTCAAACCACTATAAGGTTGTATGAGAAACTGCCCCCCCCCCCCCACAAAAAATTGTTTAAATATTGAAATTTTCGCAATTTTCTTTTTCATTCGTAAAGTTTAAGGTGTAAAAGATAATATTGCACTTAAAAAAGTCCAAAAAATTTGACAATGAACAAATTTACATGTTGCGGTAATGTCGTACCAGCGACATGTCTCAAAATGGAGGTTCGATTTACTATAACGTTGTATGAGAAACTGATCCCCCCTCTCCGCAAATGTTTAAATATTGAAAGTTTTCAAAAATTTTTTCGTCAATCGTAAAGCTAAGGGGGTAATCGATAGGACTGCGCTGAAAAAAGTTAAAAAAATAAAAATAAATGAAAAACAACGAAATTAAACGTGGTGGTAGTCTGCTTCAGATAATTTTAGTTAATTTATTGTACAAATAATAAATGTATATGCTTTATTTTGGAGTAAAAGTATTTTAATAAAAATAAACTTGCATTTAACAACTAAAATCTCCGAAATTTCTATATACACTCGTAAAACAACTCATAATGAACAATTTTAAAATATGTGAGTAATTAATACATTAAAAAATCAGATTTACTCAATGTGATCCGTGTGATTTATGCTGATGAAGAGATTAATACTGTTAATCCTTCCCTTATATAATCCTTACATAATTTATTAAATTAATTTTATTCGTTCTATTTTATTTTATAATATTTTATATGAATTTATATAATTATATTAACATTTTATTTTATTTTAACAATATTTAAAATTAATATTATTATTTATTATTAATATATTAAATTAATGTATATAATAAACTATAAATTTTGTATAATTTTCTGCTAGTTTTAAAGTTGTTTTTCTATGTTTATTATTTAAATATGATGCGTGTGACTGTAGAAATTCCAGTTCTAAGTTGTGACAAAGCCTGGGCATAACGGTAAACTGCATCCGGCAGCAAGGCCTCTAATTAGGAGGTTGTGAGGAGCATGGAACTACCTCTTAATTATTGTTGTTCCCAGGTCCACCCTGACCCGGAGTGGTAGTACCTGTTAGAATCCAAGCTATGGGCAAATATTTAACTCTCAAACTGGAGTCAAAACTAAAAAAAATGAAAGTATAAAAATACACTTTTATAGAAATATATACATAAGCAGGGCCCCCGCAGACCCCGCAATTGGCGCAAGTTCCCTAGGGGCCGCAAGGCCCCGGGAAGCTGCAAGGCCCCTGAAAGCCGCAAGGCTCTTTTTGTAATGAAAAAAAATTATTAGGATTAACTTTAAAATTATTATCATATTTGTATATTGAAATATATATATCTATCAACTCGTCTTTCTCTCTCTCTATCATATATATATAATATTTATTTGTATTATGGCTTTAAATATTTAGGCTGACTGGGGTCTGCATATGTAATTTTACTTAATTTTTCATTAACAGCTATCGTTCGGCCCGCGACCCGTCATTATAAGACGATCCGTCTACATTTTACATTTTTTTCTAGTCGAGTCAACTTCTTTCAAACTAAAAACTGAAAAACAAAATAAATTTGTTTGAAAATTCTTTGGAAAAACTGAATGCACTGAAATGGCTATAAAAATAGCTAGAAAATACCAAAAAGTAGCTAAAAGTTGTGAAATCGTTAGCTTCAAAACCCCAATTCTGCGATTTCTTCTGTTTTTTCGTTATCACCAAATATCTGCGTTCTGAGAGTATGTTATTTTGTTTAAAGTACCATTTATTGTGGGTTCACTATGTTGAAGGTGGGGGGGGTGCAAGTTGAATTTTGTGGGTAGGGGCCGCAAAGCGCATTCTGCGGAGGGGGGCGATGTTCCTAAGCACGGCACTGTACATAAGAATAGACTTTTATAGAAAAATATATATTTTTGAAGGAAAAATATTGCCCACAATACATTTTTTAAGAAAAAATTATTACTATAACACATTTTTAAAGAAAAAAATTATTCTCAGTAGAACATTTTTTAATACAAAACTAGAAAATATTTTCAGTTTTCTATAATAAAAAGGAATAAAAACAAAACTTTTTTATTCAAATCTGACTAAATCAACCTTCTCACTATAACCGAACATTAAAAACAATACCTTAAAACCCCACCTTTTTGGTATTAAATGACCCACAGAGGTGTTGATATGCCGTTAAACAAAACTCAAACATCAGTTGTGACAATCGTTGCGAAGTGTAATTTCTCTATGGATCACTAAGATATTATCGTGGACCCCAATTTACGATATTTTGTGTGTGTGTGTGTGTGTGTGTGTGTGTGTGTGTGTTCCCACAGTAATGTTATATGGACCACCAGGGTTCATATGCACCCCGGTAAAGAACCGCTAATTTAGACAATAATTTTTTTTTTTTTTTTTTTTAAATGTTTTTTTTCTTTCTTAGATACAGAACTAGAAATGTACCAACTAAGGTTAAATCTAAACACTGTTTTCCGAAAGTCAACGCTACTGGATCATTACGCTATCTTGTCTTGAAGTGATTGATATTCTTTCGCACGTACGCAATGGCGACACCGGAGATTCACTCGAAACAGAGCGCAAGAACACTCTATCATTATTGAATTTCTTTCCCTCTCTGCAAAGTACATTAACCAGTACGCATGCGCAAAGAGAAGTTCGCCTTGTTATTTTTCTCCCTTCCTCGTTTAATCTTTTCCATTTACTTTTTTTAAAAAAAAAAAGATTTTTCCTTCCATCCGTCATATTTTTCTTGTAATTTTTATGTAATTTATTTTTATCTCTATTTTTTCCGCCTTTCATTATTTTATTTATTTCTTGTTTCGTTTTCTTTTTTGTTTAGCGGCATATCAACCCCTATGGGTAATTTATTGCCGAAATCTAAATATGTTGTCCGTATTTTATGGCTTCAATTGCAGATATTTTGTGAGCAATTGCATACCCGCAACTACAGATATTTTGTACATAATTTAATACTTTCTGAGCAAACGTATATTTTTTTTAGATATGAAGTAGTGATTCTTCCAGTGTAACAGTAGGGTGCGTCAGTGAAGATGTGGTGTGAGTGTTCTTTTCAACCGTCGGGTGTCACCAGTGTAGAAGTGATTCTTGCATTGCGTGCTCCTTTTCAGCCGTCGAGGGTCACCAGTAAAGCCATAGGGTGCGTCAGTGAAGATGTGGTGTGCGTGTTCTTTTCAACCGTCGGGTGTCACCAGTGTAGAAGTGATTCTTGCATTGCGTGCTCCTTTTCAGCCGTCGAGGGTCACCAGTAAAGCCATAGGGTGCGTCAGTGATGATGTGGTGTGCGTGTTCTTTTCAACCGTCGGGTGTCACCAGTGTAGAAGTGATTCTTGCATTGCGTGTTCCTTTTCAGTCGTCGAGGGTCACCAGTAAAGCCATAGGGTGCGTCAGTGAAAATGTGGTGTGCGTGTTCTTTTCAACCGTCGGGTGTCACCAGTGTAGAAGTGATTCTTGCATTGCGTGTTCCTTTTCAGCCGTCAAGGGTCACCAGTAAAGCCATAGGGTGCGTCAGTGAAGATGTGGTGTGCGTGTTCTTTTCAACCGTCGGGTGTCACCAGTGTAGAAGTGATTCTTGCATTGCGTGCTCCTTTTCAGCCGTCGAGGGTCACCAGTAAAGCCATAGGGTGCGTCAGTGAAGATGTGGTGTGCGTGTTCTTTTCAACCGTCGGGTGTCACCAGTGTAGAAGTGATTCTTGCATTGCGTGTTCCTTTTCAGCCGTCAAGGGTCACCAGTAAAGCCATAGGGTGCGTCAGTGAAGATGTGGTGTGCGTGTTCTTTTCAACCGTCGGGTGTCACCAGTGTAGAAGTGATTCTTGCATTGCGTGTTCCTTTTCAGCCGTCGAGGGTCACCAGTAAAGCCATAGGGTGCGTCAGTGAAGATGTGGTGTGCGTGTTCTTTTCAACCGTCGGGTGTCACCAGTGTAGAAGTGATTCTTCCATTGCGTGTTCCTTTTCGAGGGTCACCAGTGAAGCATTAGGGTGCAGTAGTCATGCCTGGTACAAGGCCACTTCCAAACATACCTTTAAATGCGGGGATTGTCGGATATCATCAGGTTGTTGAAAAAAAACAATAAGTGGAATTTTGTTTCCTAAATATTAACATAAATGTATAAGAAGTATAATAATGTTCGAAGAGAAAATGTATGTGCTATGGTGAAACACACCTATTCCTCAGATAATGGACTCTCCCTCTGCTATGATGAAACACACCTATTCCTCAGATAATGGACTCTCCCTCTGCTATGGTGAAACACACCTATTCCTCAGATAATGAACTCTCCCTCTGCTATGATGAAACACACCTATTCCTCAGATAATGGACTCTCCCTCTGCGATGATGAAACACAACTTTTCCTCAGATAATGGACTCTCCCTCTGCTATGGTGAAACACACCTATTCCTCAGATAATGAACTCTCCCTCTGCTATGGTGAAACACACCTTTTCCTCAGATAATGGACTCTCCCTCTGCTATGGTGAAACACACCTTTTCCTCAGATAATGGACTCTCCCTCCTATATTAACAGGAAGTTAACTCGATAAGTTCTTCCATTGGTCAGAATATCAATCTAACATCTACTCGTGAAATCCGGTTTCGACTTTGTCTTTAAGCACATGGTCAATCTTTTTTCTATTTGGGAAAAACTAGGATTTCACATGTCATTGTGAATTTTGGTAAAAGTGAAGAAGAGAGTTGATTTTAATTCTTAATTTCCTATCCCACATAGTTTGCCGATCGTTTATAGTGGGTGCTATATATCTTGCTATGAACCTATTTCTTTAAGGTAAGACTTTTAATTTTTATTAGCTTTAAGTTTTACAAACTTGCTACTGTCAATTGAAATTTGAATCAATATTTCCTAAGCATACCTTGTCTGGCATGAGGCTCAAATAACAGAAGATTGATCAGACTATTTAACAGTCCCATGACGGTCTGATGCCCTAAAAGTTGTATTGGCGCAAAGAGAGTTGATTTTAATTTTTAATTTACTATCCCAGAGATATATAGTTTGCCGATCGTTTATTGTCGGTGCTATATCAGTCAGTTAAGTGCCATACTTGATACACGCTTGGGCGATCATGTCTCGAAACTTAACTGGGTGCTATATATCATGCTATAATAGGGAATATTTCTACATTTCCAATAAATTACTACTACGAACATTTCTTACACTCTTCAACACAAATCCACTCATTGCAATCTACAACCTGAACAAAATTTGTAAGCTGTAGGGAGTTCGGTTATGTATGACACAAGGCCGAATCAAAGAGACATTAACCAACTCCCTATATCTTCAAAACCACCACTAGTGCGCAAGTGAGAGTGAGAGAAAAAACCTGTGAGTATTGAGGAAATGATAAAAAAAATGAACGGCATTCAAGAAGATAGAAGATGGCAATTGATGCTGCAGTTAAATTTTTTGGAGACTGGAGCTATCATGGGAAGCAAGTAAACGGAAGGAAGTTCTACAGGCGGGAAATACGAGAAAAGAAACTATTGCAGTAGCCTTTCGCAAATCTACTGCTATTTACATGACAAAGGTTCGGGCGAACTACATTCTTTATTTCCACCAGTTCAGACCTTCACAGCTAGGACCCGTCATTCTATATACACTGAATCTCCTCATACCCTACATCTTCCATTAGTAAGGAGAAAGTTCCCGTCAGACGAATTTATCGCTATTTCCATACTAAACGCCACAATAGCTCCATTCTTCTGTTTAGACTTCTACTGCTCGGACAAGCTATTTCCCCCGAGTTGAATCACCCGTATTTACTCCTTATTTACTCCTGCGTGGATGCTTTCCTGATCACTACAATTTTAAGTCAAGTGTCAATCGTTATCCATCCTCCTTATCCTGATAACTTTCACTTACTGCTACCTCATCTTTCATTCATACAACACACCTCATTCATCATAACCATTAAAAAATCTAGATTGGATGGTTCTTTAGCCTTTTACAGGATAAACATTCATGAAACTCGTTACACGAATTCTTTTCGTGTCTTTTCGTTATATGACACTATTTCCCGCTGATATATATATATATATATATATATATATATATATATATATATATTGTTTCTTTGGTTTAATACAACAGAGAGAGAGAGAGATAAATTAATATTAGTGATATTATTAGTTGTGCTTTATTGTAATTCGCGATGTGAGCTTATGTAAAAAAAAAAAAAAAATTTTTAATACTATCGTGCGCTTGTAAAATCCGGGATTTTACAAGCGGATTGATTAGCCGCCTCTGATTCGGTAAATTCCGTTAACATCCGATAAGGACCCGAAAGAACTTTGTTTTAAAAGTTGCATAGAGAATTGACAACTCTGGTTATAGAAAATATGTGAAAAGACTTGAAAAAGAAATTGAAAAGCTCTGACATTTTTAACGAAACTTGGAAAAGAAACTTGTATTTGAAGATTGAAAGCTCTGATATTTTTAAGCGAATCCTTTCTCCGTTGTAAACTGGCGTTCCGAGAATGGTATTTGCCGCTTTTGTAATTAATAATAATTTCTTTTTGTAAAAACTTGTAGTCGAAATGTAACGACTGTGGAAAAAGTTTCCCACCTGGGGAGCCATGACCCACGGCTGTTCGCCTACCACAGAACTTATGGCTAAGGAGTTAATGTCGAATGAAGCCTGCCGCCGATTAACTTAAAAAGTTAATGTCGAATGAAGACTGCCGCCGATTAACTTAAAAAGTTAATGTCGAATGAAGACTGCCGCCGATTAACTTAAAAAGTTAATGTTGAATAATACGCCTCCGATAGGAATTCCGAAAGAACGTTATTGTTTTAAAACTTAATTGAAAGAATTGAAATTTGTGATTAATCTTGACAAAAAGCCCACACTGCTATGAAAATAATCTTTAGAAGTTGAGTTGGGAGACAGCTTCCAGGCGACAAGGATAAATCAAACCCCACACCGCCGCCGTCACGTCGCCGCCATTACCCGCTTCTGATTCGGTGAATTCCGTTAAGCTCCGATAAGGACCCGAAAGAACTTTGTTTTAAAAGTTGCATAGAGAATTGACAGCTCTGGTTATAGAAAATATGTGAAAAGACTTTAAAAAGAAATTGAAAATCTCAGATATTTTAACGAAACTTGTATTTGAAGATTGAAAGCTCTGATATTTTTAAGCGAATTCTCTCTCCGTTGTAAAGTGGCGTTCCGACAATTGTACTTTCCGCGTTTGTAATTAATATTTTTTTTTTATTATAAGGACTTTATTCGCAACTCTCCGAGCGTCTTCGACCTTATTCATTTATTTATTTTATTTTTGGGGGGCGTGTTTATTTTTTAACCACAAGTGTACACAAATGTCCCGTCTGGATTTGGTACGGCTACTGGAATTGCACAACGCAACTGTCTGAGATCACATCACAACTTGGGCAGTGGTCCGTTGTTGTAATAGACGTCTTGAGGACCAGCTTCTGTGACGAGATCATCACGACCAGCAACAGCGGCCCGAAAGCGTCGATATAACTGGTACCGTTTCGACTTCATCGCTTTGGAATCCGTTCCCGAATCTGCGAGCGACCGAACCAACCAGCCAGCAGGATGGCAGTGTCACAGTTATAGTTCCGTTGCTGGGAATCGTCACAAGAAATCGACTTAATTGAATCTGTAGTTTTATCGGCCCTGACCTGGCATCTCTGTTTCAATCACTTTCCCATTAACGGAGATTCCTTGCGCCTTTACTGTAAATATTTTCATGGTAATTGTTATGATGAGCTTTCCTTTTTTGGTATCTAAACTTTATGAATGTAAGGTAGTACTAGATTGGCTGGATTGCGTTGTGGTGCAGTGGATATAGACTCGGAACGACAAATCGAGGAGCCAAGTTCAAATTCGAGTTGAATTCCTTGCATTCACTTACGTCAAAAATACTGTGAGCAATCAGTCTAAAGATTTTTTAAGCTGAGGGAATACGGAAGCTTGTGCACAGATGGGAAAAGTGTGTGACACTGCTGGGAGACTACTATGAAAAAAAAAGTAAGCTTCTATCTGTATTAGAAGTCCTTATACCGAAAAATTCACCTTATTTATTGAATGACCCTCGTAAATACAGAACAACGAAGTAAACTTCATTTTGTTAATTGAAAAGAATATGTAGCACGTTCCTTGACGCAAACCTACCGTGGTAGGCTGCTTAATTACAACACTTTCGATACATTTTCATCTAAATAAATAACATCTTTTTATTAAAACTGATTTTAAATTGAAATTATTGTCAGAACTATTAAACTACAGCACGCTATTTAAGAAATATATATCCTGTCAAGCTCAAGGATGTGGATTATTTCGGTTTTGTTTGCTTTATATTTTAATTTAAGATACTCAATTGTAGGTACTTCAATAGATATGTTTGTAGTGGACATGAAATTAAGAATAACAATCAACCTTCTTCACTTTTACAAAAATTCACAATAACCTGTGAAATCCTAGTTTTTCCCAAATAGAAAAAGGATTGACTATGCGCTTAAAGAAAAAGCCGAATCCGGATTTCGCAACTGGATGTTAGATTGATATTCTGACCAATGGAAGCGAATTGCAAGACCATAAATATTTCGCGATCAAGTGCGGAAAAAAGAATGTCAATTATTATAAATGACTTCGATCGGCGTCAGTCAGTCAGAGTCTGGGATGAAAGCAGCAGAGACGACAAGCTAAAATGTAACGAGAGTAGCTTCAAGCCTGACCCGGACATTTGTCCTCTTTCTCCTTCTTCCTCGTGTGCTGATTCATTTTACTTCTTCTTCTCCATTCAAAGACATTCCTACTAAACAAACGCTAATACATACGTACGTACGCATAAACTCTTTCAACAAATAACTACTACAAACATTTCTTGGTACCCTTAACGCGTTACTTGTTCCTCATTGAATATTAACTGCTACCTATTCTTGTTATTCCTTTCTTTTAATAAATTTCTATTGTTACATGAAAAATGTATATTTTTATTCCAAGACTATTCCACACATTCAAACCAACCAACCTACAACCTACCTACAACCAACCTACAACCAACCTACAACCAACCTACAACCTACCTACAACCTACCTACAACCAACCTACAACCAACCTACAATCAACCTACAACCAACCTACAACCAACCTACAACCTACCTACAACCAACCTACAACCAACCTACAACCTACCTACAACCAACCTACAACCAACCTACAACCAACCTACAACCAACCTACAACCAACCTACAACCTACCTACAACCTACCTACAACCAACATACAACCAACATACAACCAACCTACAACCAACCTACAACCAACCTACAACCAACATACAACCAACCTACAACCTACCTACAACCTACCTACAACCTACCTACAACCAACCTACAACCAACATACAACGAACCTACAATCAACCTACAACCAACCTACAACCAACCTACAACCTACCTACAACTAACCTACAACATACCTACAACCAACCTACAACCTACCTACAACCAACCTACAACCTACCTACAACCAACCTACAATCAACCTACAACCAACCTACAACCAACCTACAACCAACCTACAAACTACCTACAACCTACCTACAACCAACCTACAACCAACATACAAACCAACCTACAACCTACCTACAACCTACCTACAACCAACCTACAACCTACCTACAACCAACCTACAACCAACCTACAACCAACCTACAATCAACCTACAACCAACCTACAACTAACCTACAACCTGCCTACAACTAACCTACAACCTACCTACAACCAACCTACAACCAACCTACAATCAACCTACAACCTACCTACAACCAACCTACAACCAACCTACAACATACCTACAACCTACCTACAACCTACCTACAACCAACCTACAACCTACCTACAACCTACCTACAACCTGCCTACAACCAACCCACAACCAACCTACAACCTACCTACAACCAACCTACAACCAACCTACAACCTACCTACAACCAACCTACAACCTACCTACAACCTACCTACAACCAACCTACAACCTACCTACAACCAACCTACAACCTACCTACAACCAACCTGCAACCTACCTACAACCTACCTACAACCTACCTACAACCAACCTACAACCTACCTACAACCTACCTACAACCTACCTACAACCAACCCACAACCAACCTACAACCTACCTCAACCAACCTACAACCAACCTACAACCTACCTACAACCTACCTACAACCAACCTACAATCAACCTACAACCAACCTACAACCAACCTACAACCTACCTACAACTAACCTACAACCTACCTACAACCAACCTACAATCAACCTACAACCTACCTACAACCAACCTACAACCAACCTACAACCAACCTACAACCAACCTACAACTAACCTACAACCTACCTACAACCAACCTACAACCTACCTACAACCTACCTACAATCAACCTACAACCAACCTACAACCTACCTACAGCCAACCTACAACCAACCTACAACCAACCACTAACCTACCACCAACCTACCTACAACCTACCTACAACCAACCTACAACCAACCTACAATCAACCTACAACCTACCTACAACCAACCTACAACCAACCTACAACCAACCTACAACCTACCTACAACCTACCTACAACCAACATACAACCAACCTACAACCTACCTACAACCTACCTACAACCAACCTACAACCTGCCTACAACCAACCCACAACCAACCTACAACCTACCTACAACCAACCTACAACCAACCTACAACCTACCTACAACCAACCTACAACCTACCTACAACCTACCTACAACCTACCTACAACCAACCTACAACCTACCTACAACCTACCTACAACCTACCTACAACCAACCTACAACCTACCTACAACCAACCTACAACCTACCTACAACCTACCTCCAACCTACCTACAACCAACCTACAACCTACCTACAACTACCTACAACCTACCTACAACCAACCTACAACCTACCTACAACCAAGCTACAACCAACCTACAACCAACCTACAACCAACCTACAATCAACCTACAACCTACCTACAACTGCCTACAATCAACCTACAACCAACCTACAACCTACCTACAACCAACCTACAATCAACCTACAACCAACATACAACCAACCTACAACCTACCACCACAACTTACCTACAATCAACCTACAACCAACCTACAACCTACCTACAACCAACCTACAATCAACCTACAACCAACATACAACCAACCTACAACCTACCTACAACCTACCTACAACCAACCTACAACCAACATACAACCAACCTACAACCTACCTACAACCTACCTACAACCAACCTACAACCTACCTACAACCAACCTACAATCAACCTACAACCTACCTACAACCTACCTACAACCTACCTACAATCAACCTACAACCTACCTACAACCAACCTACAACCTACCTACAACCAACCTACAACCAACCTACAACCTACCTACAACCAACCTACAATCTACCTACAACCTACCTACAACCTACCTACAACCTACCTACAACCAACCTACAACCAACCTACGTCAACCTACACAACCTACCTACAACCAACCTACAACCAACCTACAACCAACCTACAACCTACCTACAACCTACATACAACCAACATAAAACCAACCTACAACCTACCTACAACCAACCCTACAACCAACCTACAACCTACCTACAACCAACCTACAACCAACCTACAACCTGCCTACAACCAACCTACAACCTACCTACAACCTACCTACAACCTACCTACAACCAACCTACAACCTACCTACAACCAACCTACAACCTACCTACAACCTACCTACAACCTACCTACAACCAACCTACAACCAACCTACAATCAACCTACAACCTACCTACAACCAACCTACAACCTACCTACAACCTACCTACAACCTACCTACAACCAACATACAACCAACCTGCAACCTGCCTGCAACCTGCCTAAAACCAGCCTGCAACCAACATGCAACCAACCTGCAACCTGCCTGCAACCTGCCTGCAACCTGCCTGCAACCAGCTTGTGCAACCAACCTGCAACCAGCCTGCAGCCAACCTGCAACCAGCCTGCAACCCTGCCTGCAACCTGCCTGCAACCAACCTGCAACCAGCCTGCAACCTGCCTGCAACCTGCCTGCAACCAGCCTACAACCAACCTGCAACCAACCTGCAACCTGCCTACAACTAACCTGCAACCTGCCTGACCAACCTGCAATCAGCCTACAACCTGCCTACAGCAGCTACAGTGACAACCAGCCTGCAACCAGCCTGCAACCAACCTGCAACCAGCCTACAGCCTGCCTGCAACCAACCAGCTACAACCTGCACCTGCAACCTGCCTGCAATCTGACCTACAGCCTGCCTGCAGCCAACCTACAACCAACCCCCTGCAACAACCTGCAACCAACCTGCAACCTGCCTGCTGACCTACCTCCTACAACCCTGCCTACAACCAGCCTCTGACAACCTGCAACCCCTGCCTGCAACCCTGCCTGCAACCTGCCTGCAACCAACCTGCAACCTGCAACCACTACCCCAGCAACCTACATGCCACCTGCAACCAGCCCACAACCAACCTGCAACCCTGCCTGCAACCAACCTACAACCAACCTGCAACCTGCCTGCAGTAACCTGCAGCCTGCCTGCAAACCTACATATGACCTACTCACAACCAACCTGCAACCTGCCTGCAACCTGCACACGACCTGCACCTGCAGCCAACCTACAACCTGCCTGCAACCAACCTGCAACCTGCCTGCAAACTGCATAAACTGCACACAACCAACCTGCAACCTGCCCTGCAACCTGCCTGCAACCAGCCTGCAACCAACCTGTAATATTTGCCGTCAACCTGCAACCTGCACCACCAACCCCTGCCTGCAATCAACCTGCAACCAGCCTGCAACCTACCTGCAACCAACCTATGATCAACCTGGTCAACTAAACCAACCTACAACCAACCTACAATACCACTACAACCAACCTACAACCAACATACAACCAACCTACAACCTACCTACAACCTACCTACAACCAACCTGCAACCTACCTACAACCAACCTACAATCAACCTACAACCTACCTACAACCTACCTACCAACCTACCTACAGTCAACCTACAACCTACCTACAACCAACCTATAACTACCTACAACCAACCTACAACCAACCTACAACCTACCTACAACCAACCTACAATCTACCTACAACCTACCTACAACCTACCTACAACCTACCTACAATCAACCTACAACCTACCTACAACCAACCTACAACCTACCTACAACTAACCTACAATCAACCTACAACCTACCTACAACCAACCTACAACCTACCTACAACCTACCTACAAACTCAGCCTACAACCAACATACAACCAACATACAACCAACCTACAACCAACCTACAACCAACCTACAACCAACATACAACCAACCTACAACCTACCTACAACTCCACCACAACCTACCTACAACCAACCTACAACCTACCTACAACCAACCTACAACCTACCTACAACCTACCTCCAACCTACCTACAACCAACCTACAACCTACCTACAACCTACCTACAACCTACCTACAACCAACCTACAACCTACCTACAACCAACCTACAACCAACCTACAACCAACCTACAATCAACCTACAACCAACCTACAATCAACCTACAACCTACCTACAACTTACCTACAATCAACCTACAACCAACCTACAACCTACTCAACAACCAACCTACAATCAACCTACAATCAACCTACAACCAACATACAACCAACCTACAACCTACCTACAACCTACCTACAACCAACCTACAACCAACATACAACCAACCTACAACCTACCCACAACCTACCTACAACCAACCTACAACCTACCTACAACCAACCCTACAATCAACCTACAACCTACCTACAACCAACCTACAACCTACCTACAATCAACCTACAACCTACCTACAAATCAACCCACAACCTACCTACAACCAACCTACAACCAACCTACAACCTACCTACAACCAACCTACAACCAACCCACAACCTACCTACAACCTACCTACAACCAACCTACAACCTGCCTACAACCAACCTACAACCTACCTACAACCTACCTACAACCTACTCTACAACCTACCTACAACCAACCTACAACCTACCTACAACCAACCTACAACCAACCTACAAACCTACCTACAACCAACCTACAACCAACCTACAACTCCACCTACAACCAACCTACAACTACCTACAACCTACCTACAACCTACCTACAACTAACCTACAAACCAACCTACAATCAACCTACAACCTACCCACAACCAACCTACAACTAACCTACAACCTACCTACAACCAACATACAATCAACATACAACCAACCTACAACCTACAACCAACCTACAACCAACATAACCTACCTACAACCTACTCTGCTACCTACCTACAACCCCAACCTACAACCAACCTACAACCAACATACAACCAACCTACAACCTACCTACAACCTACCACAACCAACATACAACCAACCTACAACCTACCTACAACTCACTTAAGCAACCAACTACAACCAACCTACAACCTACCTACAACCTACCCACAACCTACCTACAACCAACCTACAACCTGCCTACAACCAACCTACAACCAACCTACAACCTACCTACAAATCAACCTACAACCTACCTACAAATCAACCTACAACCTAACCTACAACCTACCCACAACCAACATACAACCAACCTACAACCTACCTACAACCAACAACTCTCCACAACCTACCTACAACCAACCTACAACCAACCTACAACCAACCTACAATCCAACCTCAAGCAACCTACCTACAACCAACATACAATCAACCTACAACCTACCTACAACCAAATCTACAACCAACCTACAACCTACCAACCAACCTACAACCTACCTACAACCAACCTACAACCAACCTAACAAACTGCCTACAACCAACCTACAACCTACCTACAACCTACCTACAACCTACCTACAACCAACCTACAACCAACCTACAACCTACCTACAACCAACCTACAACCTACCTACAACCAACCTACAACCAACCTACAACCTACCTACAACCTACCTACAACCAACCTACAACCTGCCTACAACCAACCTACAAATCAACCTACAACCTGAGCCCTACAACCAACCTACAACCTACCTACAACCAACCTACAACCAACCTACAACCTACCTACAACCAACATACAACCAACCTACAACCTACCTACAACGAACCTACAACCAACCTACAACCAACCTACAACCTACCTACAACCAACATACAACCAACCTACAACCTACCTACCAACCAACCTACAACCAACCTACCAACCTACCTACAACCAACCTACAACCTACCTACAACCAACCTACAACCAATCTACAACCTGCCTACAACCAACCTACAACCTACCTACAACCTACCTACAACCTACCTACAACCAACCTACAACCAACCTAAAACCTACCTACAACCAACCTACCAACCAACCTACCAACCTACCTACAACCAACCTACAACCTACCTACAACCAACCTACAACCAATCTACAACCTGCCAACCTACAACCAACCTACAACCTACCTACAACCTACCTACAACCTACCTACAACCAACCTACAACCAACCTAAAACCTACCTACAACCAACCTACAACCAACCTACCAACCAACCTACAACCTACCTACAACCTACCTACAATCAACCTACAACCTACCTACAAACTACCTACAACCTACCTACAATCAACCTACAACCTACCTACAACCAACCTACAACCTACCTACAACCAACCTACAACCAACCTACAACCTACCTACAACCAACCTACAACCTACCTACAACCTACCTACAACCTACCTACAACCTACCTACAACCAACCTACAACCTACCTACAACCAACCTACAACCAACCTACAACCTACCTACAACCTACCTACAACCAACATACAACCAACCTACAACCTACCTACAACCAACCTACAACCAACCTACAACCTACCTACAACCTACCTACAACCAACCTACAACCTGCCTACAACGAACCTACAACCAACCTACAACCTACCTACAACCTACCTACAACCTACCTACAACCTACCTACAACCAACCTACAACCTACCTACAACCAACCTACAACCTAGCTACAACATACCTACAACCTACCTACAACCTACCTACAACCAACCTACAATCAACCTACAACCTACCTACAACCAACCTACAACCAACCTACAACCTACCTACAACCTACCTACAACCAACATACAACCAACCTACAACCAACCTACAACCTGCCTACAACCAACCTACAACCAACCTACAATCAACCTGCAACCTACCTACAACTAACCTACAACCAACCTACAACCAACCTACAACTAACCTACAACCAACCTACAACCAACCTACAACCTACCTACAACTAACCTACAACCTACCTACAACCAACCTACAACCAACCTACAATCAACCTACAACCTACCTACAACCTACCTACAACCAACCTACAACCTACCTACAACCAACCTACAACCAACCTACAACCTACCTACAACCAACCTACAACCAACCTACAACCTACCTACAACCAACCTACAACCAACATACAACCAACCTACAACCTACCTACAACCAACCTACAACCAACCTACAACCTACCTACAACTAACCTACAACCAACCTACAACCAACCTACAACCTACCTACAACCAACCTACAACCAACCTACAACCTACCTACAACCAACCTACAACCAACCTACAACCAACCTACAACCAACCTACAACCTACCTACAACCAACCTACAACCAACCTACAACCTACCTACAACCTACCTACAACTAACCTACAACCTACCTACAACCAACCTACAACCAACCTACAACCTACCTACAACTAACCTACAACCAACCTACAACCAACCTACAACCTACCTACAACCAACCTACAACCAACCTACAACCTACCTACAACCTACCTACAACCAACCTACAACCAACCTACAACCTACCTACAACCAACCTACAACCAACCTACAACCAACCTACAACCAACCTACAACCTACCTACAACCAACCTACAACCAACCTACAACCTACCTACAACCTACCTACAACTAACCTACAACCAACCTACAACCAACCTACAACCAACCTACAACCTACCTACAACCAACCTACAACCAACCTACAACCTACCTACAACTAACCTACAACCAACCTACAACCAACCTACAACCTACCTACAACCAACCTACAACCAACCTACAACCTACCTACAACCAACCTACAACCTACCTACAACCAACCTACAACCAACCTACAACCTACCTACAACCAACCTACAACCTACCTACAACCTACCTACAATCAACCTACAACCAACCTACAACCAACCTAAAAACCAACCTCCTGATGTAAACCTGATGATTCTGAAAATAACCTTCTGATAATTCTGATGATAATCCGGATAAAACTTGTAAGTTGTAGGGAGTTCGATTAAGTATGACACAAGGCCGAATTAAATAAGCATTATCCATCACCCGACGGCTACATGTTACCTTCAATTTAGACGACATATCGATATGAATATTTTGTCGTTATTTCTTATGGCACGAGACGATTCATATATAATATATTTCCCTCCTGTCTCTCTCAGAGGTTTGGATTATTTTGCTTGGTTTTATGTCTTAATGTAAGAGACTCAACAGTAGGTATATTAACATATATGTTGACGTCATTTTAGTCGGCATATTGACATAAATATTTTGCCGTCATTTTTGACGGCACGAGCCCACTAGTTATTAAATTTCCTGATTATATATATATATATATATATATATATATATATATATATATATATATATATATATCCGAGTGAATATAGAATGAGGAGAGAAAAAAGAAATTTTTTTTTCCTTCTAAAACATTAATTTAAAACAGTGCTCGATATATGTAGTATATAGCTGTGAATATTTATTATAAATTATGTTTTAGAACATGTATATAATTTCTTCTATATATGTCCTCTTCTCTACAATCATATGGCTGTTTGAGTGTTTCGACTTCAAACACATCATCGGGAGAAGTAAAGGTTTGGGATCATTCTCTGTTTATATTTGGTTCGTTGTTGTTGTGGGGGTTGGTTGGGTTATTGCTAATTAAGTTAATGTATTTCTCGTTTTGACCGTCATAGACTTTTGAAGAATCTGGTGTGTAAGTGTGAAATTGTTGATTAATTGTATTATCTGTTGGAATGTACGTTTTGTCGGTCGGTCAGTTATTTTGGTTAGAGTTTCTAAGAGGGCAGCGTGTTCAGTTTGATGTGTTTGAAGTCGAAACACTGAAACAGCCATATGATTGTAGAGAAGAGGACATATATAGAAGAAATTATGTACATGTTCTAAAACATAATTTATATATATATATATATATATATATATATATATATATACTCACGCAGAAAGAAAGAAAACTACTGGATTTTAAAATTAAATACATATAGGCTAGGGTAAATAGGGACTTAGGTATTTGAATCTTTATAAATATTTCAATAGTTAAACATTTTTTTTTGATACATCTAAAAAAATTTTTCTTGAAACAAAATGTAAAAGTATTATTACAGTTAGGTTTACGTTTTTAAAAATATCCAAAAGCTTTATCGCTTTCTACGTCACGTGATGTAAACATCTCGCGAAAGACGCTCCTCACGACGAACGTTCCTAGTTTAAATTTTAAAATCATAAAACTCCGCTTGGCAACGGCAATAGTTACCAAAAATAATAAACGCATCGTCGGTGATGGTGGATTTTTTTTTTTTTTTTTTTTTTTTTAATCATCTCACCCCAAGCAAGGCATTCCACTGCCACTATTGCGCATGGGGCTACATAGGGGAAGGTAAAGAGAAGGAGTGGATAGACATAGGGAATGTCAGGAGAAAGGTGATAGATGAGTAAGGATAGCAAGGATAAGTGTCGGGCAGATGGGAAGAGTGTTTGATAGAATGGGAGCAGGTTAGTGTGTTAGGAGGTGTCTATTGACCTTACATTTAAACTCCTGGAGATTGTAGCCGTCGGGGAAGCAATAAATATTTCAGTTTGAACGACCTCTCTGAAGATGGCTCATGTGAGCCAAAAGCTTAGAAGAAAACTAATAAATAATTATCCAAATGTTGGAGAATTTTTGTCTTTATTTTCAACTGAAATTAAAGAAAAAATACGAGGTTTAGAACGGCTCATGATTAAACATAATAGACATTCATTGTCTCTTATATTTAACAGCATATATATATATATATATATATATATATATATATATATATATATATAATAAAAATAAATAAATACTGTCAAAGAAATAGATTTTTAAACTTACAACTTTTCAGTAGTTTTTCCTATACATATTAAGACAGTAGACGTGGATCATCACTATGCTATATATTTCACTTCTGTCGCCCTCAGGGGTTCGGATTATTTTTTTTCTTATGCGTTAATATAAGATACACAATAGTAGGTACATCAATATATATGTTGCCGTTATTTTAGACGGCATATCGATATAAAAATTTTGCCGTCATTTTTGCAAAGAATGATGGTAATACAGTATCATTATAAGTGCAACAGATGTTAATGACGTTATAGTTGCCATCAGTTATGGAATGGTAATTATGTGAAGAATGTTGACTGTCAGAGAAAAGGGGTCTACAAGAAAAAGAATATAAGAAAGTCTTCACACGATCAGTCAGTCAGTTAAATGCCACACGTAATACACGCGATAGACTGGTTGCCAACCAAGGCTATATAACCCAATTTGTCCTGCTATTTAACTCATAGCTGGAGGGAGAAGTAATAGATCATATTACATTATTAAATTTAGCATAATTAGTGGGGGGTCAGTTTATTACCTCATAGCAATATAAAACTGATCCCCCACTTTATGCCCAGTACAAATTTTAATTATGTTTCCAACTATTATATTCAGTCAGTTAAGTGTCATACGTGATACACGCCTGGGCGATCACGTCTAAAAAAAAAAAGACATATTTCTCTGTTTATTTTTCTATTAAACTCTAGTTTAGAAATAACTAGCATCATAGCCCGGCATTGCCCGTGCAACTCATAACTTTTTAGTCGTAGGAGACGAGGCCAATGAGAGAATCCTTTAAAACTCGGTTATATAAAAAAAATAATTATATAAAATAAATTGTTTCTTCAAAATTGTTCAAAAAATTCCATTAAAAAAATCTGCTTTCTTTTGTTTTGCGTAAACGTAATTTGATGTTTTGTGTGACATTATAAACAACATTGCGTTTGTTTTTGTTTCAAAATTACGGGGGAAAATATTAACATTTTTTGTTGACTAAATGAATTTAACATAAAATAATTTTTTTTTATTTTGTTTTACTGAAATTAGAAATATAAAATCTATTACGTTCTTAGTTCAGAAATTTTCGATGAATATTTAAAAATGTAAATATTTAATTTTAGAGGAAAAGGTTACATTAATGCCACACGAATTACAGACAGTTGATTTCCTACATGAAATATTTAGCGAAAAAAAACTTTTTTTTTTTAATTTTATTTTCTGAAGTATGAATATTAAATCTGAAAAAAAAAAGACTTAAATAATTAAATTAACCATTGGCACATTTTTTTTTTTTACATATTTTGTTTTTGTTTGAAAAAACACTTTCTTGAAAAATATTTCTTTTGTTCAAAATTACTTTGAAAAATATTCACATTTTTTGTTGACCAAATGAATTTTTAAAACGTCGGAATAAAAATTAAATATAAAAGCTCATTTTTTTTTTAATTTAAAAATATTTTAGTCGCGTTTGACACTTGTGATTTGATTTCTGTGACGTAATTTAGCAAGCATCTTAGATCTTAGATGTTTTACGGAGCAAATGTAAACAATCAGCTCCATTGGCCAAAAAGTGCAAAAGGGAAAATTGCTGAACTTTAACTCCATGTATGTGTCGACCTGGTTTCCCTGTAGATATGTGTCCCTAGAAAGTTTGAATGGCGTAGCTTAAAAAATGTAGGCGTGCATAGGGAACAGTCACACACAGACTCACAGATTGCCTTTTATATATATAGATTCGTTTTTTTTTGTTTTTTTTTTCACTCCAGGCTAGGAGATCATGTCACTTGAAAACAGGGAGTCACAGGGAGTGAAAGGGAATGAGAAAACTTTACTTGGGAGAATAGAGAAAAAAAAAAAAACAATGAAGGAGTAGGTTTCAAGAAAGAAATAAGAAATAATGTTGAATTTAAATATCTGAAGATTGTGTGGTGCAGTGGATATCGACTCTGAACGAAAAATCGGGATGCCGTGTTCGAATTCCAGTTGAATTCTTTGCATTCATTTGCGCACAAATACATTTGGGAAAGGTATTAATCCGTCTTTTTCCTCCAGTTATGGGTTAAATAATAGGACAGATTGGGTTCTATAGATTTGGTTGGCAACCAGTCTACCGCAGAAAGCAATGGCAACCTACTGCGGGATAATCTTCTGCCTAGTCATTCATGTTTCTTTCGAGACATGATCGCCCAAACGTGTATCACGTATGACACTTAACTGACTGAATATAGTAGTTCGAAACAATTAAAATACTGGGCATAAAGTGAGGGATGTTTTCTATTGTTTGAAGTAATAAACTGATCCCCCACTAATTATACTTAATATAATAATGTAGTATAATCTATCTCTTTTCCCTCCAGCTATAAACTAAAGGGCAGGACTAATTAGGCTCTATAGCTGGCAACCAGTCTACCGTAAAAAGCAATGACAACCTACTGTGGGATAATCTTCTGCCCAGTCAGTCATGTCCTTTTTGAAACATGATCGCCCAAAACGTGATCACGTATGGCACTTGATTGAATGAGATTGTCGGGAAGTAATCGGAAAGGAGTTCCACAGGTGAGAATTGCGAGAAAATAAATTTTGTGGAGAGGCGTTGATTGGAACTAGCTAATTCAACAGTAAAACTGTGAAACCTAGTTGCCAATCTAGAAGCACACGTAAGTTCATGTGGAAAGGGCACCAGAAAAAAAAAGCAGGCTGTCAGAGTAGTTGCCATGAAAATATTTGTTGAAAGAGGGAGCTGCGTGACATCGGTAAGAATGTGTTATGTCGCCAAGTATAAATGAATAACTCAACAACAGAATCAGAATATAAGTTGTATTCCGCGGAAAGACGGTTAGTATGTACAGAAGTGATTAGTAATATTTACAATAGAAAGATACAAAAGTCCAATCCGTCGTAAGACGTGTGTATACGTGATTACTTCCGGTACGCCACCGGAAGTGTGACTAACTCTTCACTGACTCGCACTGACTCTTCAGTAACTCATTAGAGACTCTCAAGTGACTCTCTACGACTCCCTTGTAGAGAATCCACCATTGCTATATATAGCGATGGGAACAGTCCATTTGTAGTCAAATAGGAGCGGCGCCCTAACAGAATGTGACTGAAGACGAGGTGCTAAGTCAGGACCGATTACATTGCAGATCCTTCTTTGGATTTTTCGAGAACCTCGAAATATACAACAGAAGCCCCGAACCAGATATGGCAGCAGGATTCAATGCATGGATGAACGGTAGATTTATAAATATGCAAGAGGGATTCTTACGAGAAAAATTTTCTAGCGTGACAGAGTGAACCAACTTTCCTAGCAATATACGGAACAATTGATTCGATATAGTCACTCCACTTCATCTCAGTAGAAAATGTGTACTTAAGAAGTTGTAGAGTTTTACTCTCTTGAAGTTTATCATCAGCCACGCTGATGACAGGCAGAAAAGGTTCACTGTGGTGATTGAATTTGTTATGGAGAAACACACCTATTCCCCAGATAATGGACTTTCCCTCCTATATTAATAAGACTTAACAGGAAGTACTTGGGAAGTTCATGGGAGTTCATTAGACTTCTATTAGAGTTCAGTAGAACTACTAGGCAGTTGATATTAGTTGGCAATTAGTCGGAGACTAAAGAGTCAGCTTTCAGTGGAAGATTACCAAGTTCCTCACATTTTGGGTACGTTAAGTCGATCAGCAACCGACATAGCACGATTATAAACCTTCAGTGCGAAAACTACTCCACAACAGAATTGTAATTCAGATTTTAAACAAATGTGCTTAGGAAAGTTTTAGAGTCAATTTCTTCTCGCTTCCAGCTATAGGTTAAATAGTATAGCAGATTGACCCCCTCTAGCCTTGTTTGGTAACCAGTCTAAGCGAAGAACAACT
>JBBBDQ010001330.1:2740000-2797500 GCA_037127315.1 Ascarosepion bandense | reverse complement strand
TTTAATAACTGTATAAAACAAGCCACTACTTCCACTCAACAACATTTTAATAACTGTCTAAAACAAGCCACGAGTAACAATCAACAACATTTTAATAACTGTTTAAAACAAGCCACTACTTCCACTCAACAACATTTTGATAACTGTCTAAAACAAGCCACTACTTCCACTCAACAACATTTTAATAACTGTCTAAAACAAGCCACTACTTCCACTGAACAACATTTTAATAACTGTTTAAAACAAGCCACTACTTCCACTCAACCACATTTTAATAACTGTCTAAAACAAGCCACTAGTTCCAGTGAACAACATTTTAATAACTATCTAAAACAAGCCACTACTTCCACTGAACAACATTTTAATAACTATCTAAAACAAGCCACTACTTCCACTCAACAACATTTTAATAACTGTTTAAAACAAGCCACTACTTCCACTCAACAACATTTTAATAACTGTCTAAAACAAGCCACTACTTCCACTCAACAACATTTTAATAACTGTCTAAAACAAGCCACTACTTCCACTCAACAACATTTTAATAACTGTTTAAAACAAGCCACTACTACCACTCAACAACATTTTAATAACTGTCTAAAACAAGCCACTAGTTCCAGTGAACAACATTTTAATAACTGTTTAAAGCAAGCCACTACTTCCACTCAACAACATTTTAATAACTGTATAAAACAAGCCACTACTTCCACTCAACAACACTTTAATAACTGTCTAAAACAAGCCACTGTTTCCACTCAACAACACTTTAATAACTGTCTAAAACAAGCCAATACTTCCACTCAACAACATTTTAATAACTGTCTCAAACAAGCCACTACTTCCACTCAACAACATTTTAATAACTGTTTAAAACAAGCCACTACTTCCACTCAACAACATTTTAATAACTGTCTAAAACAAGCCATGAGTAACAATCAACAACATTTTAATAACTGTTTAAAACAAGCCACTACTTCCACTCAACAACATTTTGATAACTATCTAAAACAAGCCACTACTTCCACTCAACAACATTTTAATAACTGTCTAAAACAAGCCACTACTTCCACTCAACCACATTTTAATAACTGTCTAAAACAAGCCACTACTTCCACTGAACAACATTTTAATAACTGTTTAAAACAAGCCACTACTTCCACTCAACCACATTTTAATAACTGTCTAAAACAAGCCACTACTTCCACTGAACAACATTTTAATAACTGTTTAAAACAAGCCACTACTTCCACTCAACCACATTTTAATAACTATCTAAAACAAGCCACTACTTCCACTGAACAACATTTTAATAACTGTTTAAAACAAGCCACTACTTCCACTCAACAACATTTTAATAACTGTCTAAAACAAGCCACTACTTCCACTGAACAACATTTTAATAACTGTTTAAAACAAGCCACTACTTCCACTCAACCACATTTTAATAACTATCTAAAACAAGCCACTACTTCCACTCAACCACATTTTAATAACTATCTAAAACAAGCCACTACTTCCACTCTCAACCACACTTTAATAACTGTCTAAAACAAGCCACTACTTCCACTGAACAACATTTTAATAACTGTTTAAAACAAGCCACTACTTCCACTCAACAACATTTTAATAACTGTCTAAAACAAGCCACTACTTCCACTGAACAACATTTTAATAACTGTTTAAAACAAGCCACTACTTCCACTGAACAACATTTTAATAACTGTCTAAAACAAGCCACTACTTCCACTGAACAACATTTTAATAACTGTTTAAAACAAGCCACTACTTCCACTCAACCACATTTTAATAACTGTCTAAAACAAGCCACTACTTCCACTGAACAACATTTTAATAACTGTTTAAAACAAGCCACTACTTCCACTCAACCACACTTTAATAACTGTCTAAAACAAGCCACTACTTCCACTGAACAACATTTTAATAACTGTTTAAAACAAGCCACTACTTCCACTGAACAACATTTTAATAACTGTTTAAAACAAGCCACTACTTCCACTCAACAACATTTTAATAACTGTTTAAAACAAGCCACTACTTCCACTCAACCACATTTTAATAACTGTTTAAAACAAGCCACTACTTCCACTCAACCACATTTTAATAACTGTTTAAAACAAGCCACTACTTCCACTCAACCACATTTTAATAACTGTTTAAAACAAGCCACTACTTCCACTCAACAACATTTTAATAACTGTTTAAAACAAGCCACTACTTCCACTCAACCACATTTTAATAACTGTTTAAAACAAGCCACTACTTCCACTCAACAACATTTTAATAACTGTTTAAAACAAGCCACTACTTCCACTCAACCACATTTTAATAACTGTTTAAAACAAGCCACTACTTCCACTCAACCACATTTTAATAACTGTTTAAAACAAGCCACTACTTCCACTCAACCACATTTTAATAACTGTTTAAAACAAGCCACTACTTCCACTCAACAACATTTTAATAACTGTTTAAAACAAGCCACTACTTCCACTCAACCACATTTTAATAACTGTTTAAAACAAGCCACTACTTCCACTCAACAACATTTTAATAACTGTTTAAAACAAGCCACTACTTCCACTCAACCACATTTTAATAACTGTTTAAAACAAGCCACTACTTCCACTCAACAACATTTTAATAACTGTTTAAAACAAGCCACTACTTCCACTCAACCACATTTTAATAACTGTTTAAAACAAGCCACTACTTCCACTCAACCACATTTTAATAACTGTTTAAAACAAGCCACTACTTCCACTCAACCACATTTTAATAACTGTTTAAAACAAGCCACTACTTCCACTCAACCACATTTTAATAACTGTCTAAAACAAGCCACTACTTCCACTGAACAACATTTTAATAACTGTTTAAAACAAGCCACTACTTCCACTCAACAACATTTTAATAACTGTCTAAAACAAGCCACTACTTCCACTCAACCACATTTTAATAACTGTTTAAAACAAGCCACTACTTCCACTCAACAACATTTTAATAACTGTTTAAAACAAGCCACTACTTCCACTCAACCACATTTTAATAACTGTCTAAAACAAGCCACTACTTCCACTCAACAACATTTTAATAACTGTTTAAAACAAGCCACTACTTCCACTCAACAACATTTTAATAACTTTAAAACAAGCCACTACTTCCAATCAACAACATTTTAATAACTGTTTAAAACAAGCCACTACTTCCACTCAACAACATTTTAATAACTTTAAAACAAGCCACTATTTCCACTCAACAACATTTTAATAACTGTTTAAAACAAGCCACTACTTCCACTCAACAACATTTTAATAACTGTCTAAAACAAGCCACTACTTCCACTCAACAACATTTTAATAACTGTTTAAAACAAGCCACTACTTCCACTCAACAACATTTTAATAACTGTCTAAAACAAGCCACTAGTTCCATTGAACAACATTTTAATAACTGTTTAAAGCAAGCCACTACTTCCACTCAACAACATTTTAATAACTGTCTAAAACAAGCCACTACTTCCACTCAACAACATTTTAATTACTGTCTAAAACAAGCCACTGCTTCCACTCAACAACACTTTAATAACTGTCTAAAACAAGCCACTACTTCCACTCAACAACATTTTAATAACTGTCTAAAACAAGCCACTAGTTCCATTGAACAACATTTTAATAACTGTTTAAAGCAAGCCACTACTTCCACTCAACAACATTTTAATAACTGTCTAAAACAAGCCACTACTTCCACTCAACAACATTTTAATTACTGTCTAAAACAAGCCACTGCTTCCACTCAACAACACTTTAATAACTGTCTAAAACAAGCCACTACTTCCACTCAACAACATTTTAATACCTGTTTAAAACAAGCCACTACTTCCACTCAACAGCATTTTAATAACTGTCTAAAACAAGCCACTACTTCCACTCAACAATATTTTAATAACTGTCTAAAACAAGCCACTGCTTCCACTCAACAACATTTTAATAACTGTCTAAAACAAGCCACTACTTCCACTCAACCACATTTTAATAACTGTTTAAAACAAGCCACTACTTCCACTCAACAACATTTTAATAACTGTCTAAAACAAGCCACTACTTCCACTCAACCACATTTTAATAACTGTCTAAAACAAGCCACTACTTCCACTCAACCACATTTTAATAACTGTCTAAAACAAGCCACTACTTCCACTCAACCACATTTTAATAACTGTTTAAAACAAGCCACTGCTTCCACTCAACAACATTTTAATAACTGTCTAAAACAAGCCACTACTTCCACTCAACAACATTTTAATAACTGTTTAAAACAAGCCACTACTTCCACTCAACCACATTTTAATAACTGTCTAAAACAAGCCACTACTTCCACTCAACAACATTTTAATAACTGTTTAAAACAAGCCACTACTTCCACTCAACAACATTTTAATAACTTTAAAACAAGCCACTACTTCCAATCAACAACATTTTAATAACTGTTTAAAACAAGCCACTACTTCCACTCAACAACATTTTAATAACTTTAAAACAAGCCACTATTTCCACTCAACAACATTTTAATAACTGTTTAAAACAAGCCACTACTTCCACTCAACAACATTTTAATAACTGTCTAAAACAAGCCACTACTTCCACTCAACAACATTTTAATAACTGTTTAAAACAAGCCACTACTTCCACTCAACAACATTTTAATAACTGTCTAAAACAAGCCACTAGTTCCATTGAACAACATTTTAATAACTGTTTAAAGCAAGCCACTACTTCCACTCAACAACATTTTAATAACTGTCTAAAACAAGCCACTACTTCCACTCAACAACATTTTAATTACTGTCTAAAACAAGCCACTGCTTCCACTCAACAACACTTTAATAACTGTCTAAAACAAGCCACTACTTCCACTCAACAACATTTTAATAACTGTCTAAAACAAGCCACTAGTTCCATTGAACAACATTTTAATAACTGTTTAAAGCAAGCCACTACTTCCACTCAACAACATTTTAATAACTGTCTAAAACAAGCCACTACTTCCACTCAACAACATTTTAATTACTGTCTAAAACAAGCCACTGCTTCCACTCAACAACACTTTAATAACTGTCTAAAACAAGCCACTACTTCCACTCAACAACATTTTAATACCTGTTTAAAACAAGCCACTACTTCCACTCAACAGCATTTTAATAACTGTCTAAAACAAGCCACTACTTCCACTCAACAATATTTTAATAACTGTCTAAAACAAGCCACTGCTTCCACTCAACAGCATTTTAATAACTGTCTAAAACAAGCCACTACTTCCACTCAACAATATTTTAATAACTGTCTAAAACAAGCCACTACTTCCACTCAACAACATTTTAATACCTGTTTAAAACAAGCCACTACTTCCACTCAACAACATTTTAATAACTGTTTAAAACAAGCCACTACTACCACTCAACAACATTTTAATAACTGTCTAAAACAAGCCACTAGTTCCACTGAACAACATTTTAATAACTGTCTAAAACAAGCCACTACTTCCACTGAACAACATTTTAATAACTGTTTAAAACAAGCCACTACTTCCACTCAACAACATTTTAATAACTGTCTAAAACAAGCCACTAGTTCCATTGAACAACATTTTAATAACTGTTTAAAGCAAGCCACTACTTCCACTCAACAACATTTTAATAACTGTCTAAAACAAGCCACTACTTCCACTCAACAACATTTTAATTACTGTCTAAAACAAGCCACTGCTTCCACTCAACAACACTTTAATAACTGTCTAAAACAAGCCACTACTTCCACTCAACAACATTTTAATACCTGTTTAAAACAAGCCACTACTTCCACTCAACAGCATTTTAATAACTGTCTAAAACAAGCCACTACTTCCACTCAACAATATTTTAATAACTGTCTAAAACAAGCCACTGCTTCCACTCAACAACACTTTAATAACTGTCTAAAACAAGCCACTACTTCCACTCAACCACATTTTAATAACTATCTAAAACAAGCCACTACTTCCACTGAACAACATTTTAATAACTGTTTAAAACAAGCCACTACTTCCACTCAACCACATTTTAATAACTGTCTAAAACAAGCCACTACTTCCACTCAACAACATTTTAATAACTGTTTAAAACAAGCCACTACTACCACTCAACAACATTTTAATAACTGTCTAAAACAAGCCACTAGTTCCACTGAACAACATTTTAATAACTGTTTAAAGCAAGCCACTACTTCCACTCAACCACATTTTAATAACTGTCTAAAACAAGCCACTACTTCCACTGAACAACATTTTAATAACTTTAAAACAAGCCACTACTTCCAATCAACAACATTTTAATAACTGTTTAAAACAAGCCACTACTTCCACTCAACAACATTTTAATAACTTTAAAACAAGCCACTACTTCCAATCAACAACATTTTAATAACTGTTTAAAACAAGCCACTACTTCCACTCAACAACATTTTAATAACTGTCTAAAACAAGCCACTACTTCCACTCAACAACATTTTAATAACTGTTTAAAACAAGCCACTACTTCCACTCAACCACATTTTAATAACTGTTTAAAACAAGCCACTACTTCCACTCAACAACATTTTAATAACTGTTTAAAACAAGCCACTACTTCCAATCAACCACATTTTAATAACTGTCTAAAACAAGCCACTACTTCCACTCAACAACATTTTAATAACTGTTTAAAACAAGCCACTACTTCCACTCAACAACATTTTAATAACTTTAAAACAAGCCACTACTTCCAATCAACAACATTTTAATAACTGTTTAAAACAAGCCACTACTTCCACTCAACAACATTTTAATAACTTTAAAACAAGCCACTATTTCCACTCAACAACATTTTAATAACTGTTTAAAACAAGCCACTACTTCCACTCAACAACATTTTAATAACTGTCTAAAACAAGCCACTACTTCCACTCAACAACATTTTAATAACTGTTTAAAACAAGCCACTACTTCCACTCAACAACATTTTAATAACTGTCTAAAACAAGCCACTAGTTCCATTGAACAACATTTTAATAACTGTTTAAAGCAAGCCACTACTTCCACTCAACAACATTTTAATAACTGTCTAAAACAAGCCACTACTTCCACTCAACAACATTTTAATTACTGTCTAAAACAAGCCACTGCTTCCACTCAACAACACTTTAATAACTGTATAAAACAAGCCACTACTTCCACTCAACAACATTTTAATAACTGTCTAAAACAAGCCACTATTTCCACTCAACAACATTTTAATAACTGTTTAAAACAAGCCACTACTACCACTCAACAACATTTTAATAACTGTCTAAAACAAGCCACTAGTTCCACTGAACAACATTTTAATAACTGTTTAAAGCAAGCCACTACTTCCACTCAACCACATTTTAATAACTGTCTAAAACAAGCCACTACTTCCACTCAACAACATTTTAATAACTGTTTAAAACAAGCCACTACTTCCACTCAACAACATTTTAATAACTTTAAAACAAGCCACTACTTCCAATCAACAACATTTTAATAACTGTTTAAAACAAGCCACTACTTCCACTCAACAACATTTTAATAACTTTAAAACAAGCCACTATTTCCACTCAACAACATTTTAATAACTGTTTAAAACAAGCCACTACTTCCACTCAACAACATTTTAATAACTGTCTAAAACAAGCCACTACTTCCACTCAACAACATTTTAATAACTGTTTAAAACAAGCCACTACTTCCACTCAACAACATTTTAATAACTGTCTAAAACAAGCCACTAGTTCCATTGAACAACATTTTAATAACTGTTTAAAGCAAGCCACTACTTCCACTCAACCTCATTTTAATAACTGTTTAAAACAAGCCACTACTTCCACTCAACAACATTTTAATAACTGTCTAAAACAAGCCACTGCTTCCACTCAACAACACTTTAATAACTGTCTAAAACAAGCCACTACTTCCACTCAACAACATTTTAATACCTGTTTAAAACAAGCCACTACTTCCACTCAACAACATTTTAATAACTGTATAAAACAAGCCACTACTTCCACTCAACAACATTTTAATAACTGTTTAAAACAAGCCACTACTTCCACTCAACAACATTTTAATAACTGTTTAAAACAAGCCACTACTTCCACTCAACAACATTTTAATAACTGTTTAAAACAAGCCACTACTTCCACTCAACAACATTTTAATAACTGTTTAAAACAAGCCACTACTTCCACTCAACAACATTTTAATAACTGTCTAAAACAAGCCACTACTTCCACTCAACAACATTTTAATAACTGTTTAAAACAAGCCACTACTACCACTCAACAACATTTTAATAACTGTCTAAAACAAGCCACTAGTTCCACTGAACAACATTTTAATAACTGTTTAAAGCAAGCCACTACTTCCACTCAACAACATTTTAATAACTGTCTAAAACAAGCCACTACTTCCACTCAACAATATTTTAATAACTGTCTAAAACAAGCCACTGCTTCCACTCAACAACACTTTAATAACTGTCTAAAACAAGCCACTACTTCCACTCAACCACATTTTAATAACTATCTAAAACAAGCCACTACTTCCACTGAACAACATTTTAATAACTGTTTAAAACAAGCCACTACTTCCACTCAACCACATTTTAATAACTGTCTAAAACAAGCCACTACTTCCACTCAACAACATTTTAATAACTGTCTAAAACAAGCCACTACTTCCACTCAACAACATTTTAATAACTGTTTAAAACAAGCCACTACTACCATTCAACAACATTTTAATAACTGTCTAAAACAAGCCACTAGTTCCACTGAACAACATTTTAATAACTGTTTAAAGCAAGCCACTACTTCCACTCAACAACATTTTAATAACTGTCTAAAACAAGCCACTACTTCCACTCAACAATATTTTAATAACTGTCTAAAACAAGCCACTGCTTCCACTCAACAACACTTTAATAACTGTCTAAAACAAGCCACTACTACCACTCAACAACATTTTAATAACTGTCTAAAACAAGCCACTAGTTCCACTGAACAACATTTTAATAACTGTTTAAAGCAAGCCACTACTTCCACTCAACAACATTTTAATAACTGTATAAAACAAGCCACTACTTCCACTCAACAACATTTTAATAACTGTTTAAAACAAGCCACTACTTCCACTCAACAACATTTTAATAACTGTTTAAAACAAGCCACTACTTCCACTCAACAACATTTTAATAACTGTTTAAAACAAGCCACTACTTCCACTCAACAACATTTTAATAACTGTCTAAAACAAGCCACTACTTCCACTCAACAACATTTTAATAACTGTTTAAAACAAGCCACTACTACCACTCAACAACATTTTAATAACTGTCTAAAACAAGCCACTAGTTCCACTGAACAACATTTTAATAACTGTTTAAAGCAAGCCACTACTTCCACTCAACAACATTTTAATATCTGTTTAAAACAAGCCACTACTTCCACTCAACAATATTTTAATAACTGTCTAAAACAAGCCACTGCTTCCACTCAACAACACTTTAATAACTGTCTAAAACAAGCCACTACTTCCACTCAACCACATTTTAATAACTATCTAAAACAAGCCACTACTTCCACTGAACAACATTTTAATAACTGTTTAAAACAAGCCACTACTTCCACTCAACCACATTTTAATAACTGTCTAAAACAAGCCACTACTTCCACTCAACAACATTTTAATAACTGTCTAAAACAAGCCACTACTTCCACTCAACAACATTTTAATAACTGTTTGAAACAAGCCACTACTACCACTCAACAACATTTTAATAACTGTCTAAAACAAGCCACTAGTTCCACTGAACAACATTTTAATAACTGTTTAAAGCAAGCCACTACTTCCACTCAACAACATTTTAATAACTGTCTAAAACAAGCCACTACTTCCACTCAACAATATTTTAATAACTGTCTAAAACAAGCCACTGCTTCCACTCAACAACACTTTAATAACTGTCTAAAACAAGCCACTGCTTCCACTCAACAACACTTTAATAACTGTCTAAAACAAGCCACTAGTTCCACTGAACAACATTTTAATAACTGTTTAAAGCAAGCCACTACTTCCACTCAACAACATTTTAATAACTGTCTAAAACAAGCCACTGCTTCCACTCAACAACACTTTAATAACTGTCTAAAACAAGCCACTAGTTCCACTGAACAACATTTTAATAACTGTTTAAAGCAAGCCACTACTTCCACTCAACAACATTTTAATAACTGTCTAAAACAAGCCACTAGTTCCACTGAACAACATTTTAATAACTGTTTAAAGCAAGCCACTACTTCCACTCAACAACACTTTAATAACTGTCTAAAACAAGCCACTGCTTCCACTCAACAACACTTTAATAACTGTCTAAAACAAGCCACTAGTTCCACTGAACAACATTTTAATAACTGTTTAAAGCAAGCCACTACTTCCACTCAACAACATTTTAATAACTGTCTAAAACAAGCCACTGCTTCCACTCAACAACACTTTAATAACTGTCTAAAACAAGCCACTAGTTCCACTGAACAACATTTTAATAACTGTTTAAAGCAAGCCACTACTTCCACTCAACAACATTTTAATAACTGTCTAAAACAAGCCACTACTTCCACTCAACAATATTTTAATAACTGTCTAAAACAAGCCACTGCTTCCACTCAACAACACTTTAATAACTGTCTAAAACAAGCCACTACTTCCACTCAACCACATTTTAATAACTATCTAAAACAAGCCACTACTTCCACTCAACAACATTTTAATAACTGTTTAAAACAAGCCACTACTTCCACTCAACCACATTTTAATAACTGTCTAAAACAAGCCACTACTTCCACTCAACAACATTTTAATAACTGTTTAAAACAAGCCACTACTTCCACTCAACAACATTTTAATAACTGTCTAAAACAAGCCACTACTTCCACTCAACAACATTTTAATAACTGTTTAAAACAAGCCACTGCTTCCACTCAACAACATTTTAATAACTGTCTAAAACAAGCCACGAGTAACAATCAACAACATTTTAATAACTTTTTAAAACAAGCCACTACTACCACTCAACAACATTTTAATAACTGTCTAAAACAAGCCACTAGTTCCACTGAACAACATTTTAATAACTGTTTAAAGCAAGCCACTACTTCCACTCAACAACATTTTAATAACTGTTTAAAACAAGCCACTACTTCCACTCAACAATATTTTAATAACTGTCTAAAACAAGCCACTGCTTCCACTCAACAACACTTTAATAACTGTCTAAAACAAGCCACTACTTCCACTCAACCACATTTTAATAACTATCTAAAACAAGCCACTACTTCCACTGAACAACATTTTAATAACTGTTTAAAACAAGCCACTACTTCCACTCAACCACATTTTAATAACTGTCTAAAACAAGCCACTACTTCCACTGAACAACATTTTAATAACTGTTTAAAACAAGCCACTACTTCCACTCAACAACATTTTAATAACTGTCTAAAACAAGCCACTACTTCCACTCAACAACATTTTAATAACTGTTTAAAACAAGCCACTACTACCACTCAACAACATTTTAATAACTGTCTAAAACAAGCCACTAGTTCCACTGAACAACATTTTAATAACTGTTTAAAGCAACCCACTACTTCCACTCAACCACATTTTAATAACTATCTAAAACAAGCCACTACTTCCACTGAACAACATTTTAATAACTGTTTAAAACAAGCCACTACTTCCACTCAACCACATTTTAATAACTGTTTAAAACAAGCCACTACTTCCACTCAACAACATTTTAATAACTGTCTAAAACAAGCCACTAGTTCCATTGAACAACATTTTAATATCTGTTTAAAGCAAGCCACTACTTCCACTCAACAACATTTTAATAACTGTCTAAAACAAGCCACTACTTCCACTCAACAACATTTTAATAACTGTCTAAAACAAGCCACTGCTTCCACTCAACAACACTTTAATAACTGTCTAAAACAAGCCACTACTTCCACTCAACAACATTTTAATACCTGTTTAAAACAAGCCACTACTTCCACTCAACAACATTTTAATAACTGTATAAAACAAGCTATCATTTCCACTCAACAACATTTTAATAACTGTTTAAAACAAGCCACTACTTCCACTCAACAACATTTTAATAACTGTTTAAAACAAGCCACTACTTCCACTCAACAACATTTTAATAACTGTTTAAAACAAGCCACTACTTCCACCAACAACATTTTAATAACTGTTTAAAACAAGCCACTACTTCCACTCAACAACATTTTAATAACTGTCTAAAACAAGCCACTATTACTCACCAACAACATTTTAATAACTGTTTAAAACAAGCCACTACTACCACTCAACAATACGAATAACTGTCTAAAACAAGCCACTAGTTCCACTGAACAACATTTTAATAACTGTTTAAAGCAAAGCCACTACTTCCACTCAACAACATTTTAATAACTGTCTAAAACAAGCCACTACTTCCACCTAACAATATTTTAATAACTGTCTAAAACAAGCCACTGCTTCCACCATCAACACTTTACTAACTGTTCAAAACAAGCCACTACTTCCACTCAACCACATTTTATTAACTATCTAAAACAAGCCACTACTTCCACTAACAGCATTTTAATAACTGTTTAAAACAAGCCACTACTTCCACTCAAATCCATTTTAATAACTGTCTAAAACAAGTCACTACTTCCTACACCAACAACATTTAATAACTGTCTAAAATAAGCCACTACTTCACTCAACAACATTTTAATAACTGTTTAAAACAAGCCACTACTACCACTCAACAACATTTTAATAACTGTCTAAAACAAGCCACTAGTTCCACTGAACAACATTTTAATAACTGTTTGAAGCAAGCCACTACTTCCACTCAACAACATTTTAACAACTGTCTAAAACAAGCCACTACTTCCACTCAACAATATTTTAATAACTGTCTAAGCTAAGCCACTGCTTCCACTCAACAACACTTTAATAACTGTCTAAAAACAAGCTATTACTACTAATTAAACAACATTTTAATAACTGTCTAAAACAAGCCACTAGTTCCACTGAACAACATTTTAATAACTGTTTAAAGTGCTTACTACTTCCACTCAACAACATTTAATAACTGTATAAAACAAGCCACTATCAATTCAACAACATTTTAATAACTGCTTAAAACAAGCCACTACTTCCACTCAACAACATTTTAATAACTGTTTAAACAAGCCACTACTTCCACTCAACAACATTTTAATAACTGTTTAAAACAAGCCACTACTTCCACTCAACATTTTAATAACTGTCTAAAACAAGCCACTACTTCCACTCAACAACATTTTAATAACTGTTTGAAACAAGCCACTACTACCACTCAACAACATTTTAATAACTGCCTAAAACAAGCCACTAGTTCCACTGAACAACATTTAATAACTGTTTAAAGCAAGCCACTACTTCCACTCTAACAACATTTTAATAACTGTATAAACAAGCCACTACTTCCACTCAACAACATTTAATAACTGTTTAAAACAAGCCACTACTCTACCTGTCAACATTTTAATAACTGTTTAAAACAAGCCACTACTTCCACTCAACAACATTTTAATAACTGTTTAAAACAAGCCACTACTTCCACTCAACCACATTTTAATAACTGTCTAAAACAAGCCACTACTTCCACTCAACAACATTTTAATAACTGTCTAAAACAAGCCACTACTTCCACTCAACAACATTTTAATAACTGTTTGAAACAAGCCACTACTACCACTCAACAACATTTTAATAACTGTCTAAAACAAGCCACTAGTTCCACTGAACAACATTTTAATAACTGTTTAAAGCAAGCCACTACTTCCACTCAACAACATTTTAATAACTGTATAAAACAAGCCACTACTTCCACTCAACAACATTTTAATAACTGTTTAAAACAAGCCACTACTTCCACTCAACAACATTTTAATAACTGTTTAAAACAAGCTACTACTTCCACTCAACAACATTTTAATAACTGTTTAAAACAAGCCACTACTTCCACTCAACAACATTTTAATAACTGTCTAAAACAAGCCACTACTTCCACTCAACAACATTTTAATAACTGTTTAAAACAAGCCACTACTACCACTCAACAACATTTTAATAACTGTCTAAAACAAGCCACTAGTTCCATTGAACAACATTTTAATAACTGTTTAAAGCAAGCCACTACTTCCACTCAACAACATTTTAATAACTGTATAAAACAAGCCACTACTTCCACTCAACAACATTTTAATAACTGTTTAAAACAAGCCACTACTTCCACTCAACAACATTTTAATAACTGTTTAAAACAAGCCACTACTTCCACTCAACAACATTTTAATAACTGTTTAAAACAAGCCACTACTTCCACTCAACAACATTTTAATAACTGTTTAAAACAAGCCACTACTTCCACTCAACAACATTTTAATAACTGTCTAAAACAAGCCACTACTTCCACTCAACAACATTTTAATAACTGTTTAAAACAAGCCACTACTACCACTCAACAACATTTTAATAACTGTCTAAAACAAGCCACTAGTTCCACTGAACAACATTTTAATAACTGTTTAAAGCAAGCCACTACTTCCACTCAACAACATTTTAATATCTGTTTAAAACAAGCCACTACTTCCACTCAACAATATTTTAATAACTGTCTAAAACAAGCCACTGCTTCCACTCAACAACACTTTAATAACTGTCTAAAACAAGCCACTAGTTCCACTGAACAACATTTTAATAACTGTTTAAAGCAAGCCACTACTTCCACTCAACAACATTTTAATAACTGTCTAAAACAAGCCACTACTTCCACTCAACAATATTTTAATAACTGTCTAAAACAAGCCACTGCTTCCACTCAACAACACTTTAATAACTGTCTAAAACAAGCCACTACTTCCACTCAACCACATTTTAATAACTATCTAAAACAAGCCACTACTTCCACTCAACAACATTTTAATAACTGTTTAAAACAAGCCACTACTTCCACTCAACCACATTTTAATAACTGTCTAAAACAAGCCACTACTTCCACTCAACAACATTTTAATAACTGTTTAAAACAAGCCACTACTTCCACTCAACAACATTTTAATAACTGTCTAAAACAAGCCACTACTTCCACTCAACAACATTTTAATAACTGTTTAAAACAAGCCACTGCTTCCACTCAACAACATTTTAATAACTGTCTAAAACAAGCCACGAGTAACAATCAACAACATTTTAATAACTTTTTAAAACAAGCCACTACTACCACTCAACAACATTTTAATAACTGTCTAAAACAAGCCACTAGTTCCACTGAACAACATTTTAATAACTGTTTAAAGCAAGCCACTACTTCCACTCAACAACATTTTAATAACTGTTTAAAACAGACCACTACTTCCTCAACAATATTTTAATAACTGTCTAAAACAAGCCACTGCTTCCACTCAACAACACTTTAATAACTGTCTAAAACAAGCCACTACTTCCACTCAACCACATTTTAATAACTATCTAAAACAAACCCTGCTTCCACTGAACAACATTTTAATAACTGTTTAAAACAAGCCACTACTTCCACTCAACCACATTTTAATAACTGTCTAAAACAAGCCACTACTTCCACTCAACAACATTTTAATAACTGTCTAAAACAAGCCACTACTTCCACTCAACAACATTTTAATAACTGTTTAAAACAAGCCACTACTACCACTCAACAACATTTTAATAACTGTCTAAAACAAGCCACTAGTTCCACTGAACAACATTTTAATAACTGTTTAAAGCAACCCACTACTTCCACTCAACCACATTTTAATAACTATCTAAAACAAGCCACTACTTACACTGAACAACATTTTAATAACTGTTTAAAACAAGCCACTACTTCCACTCAACCACATTTTAATAACTGTTTAAAACAAGCCACTACTTCCCTCAACAACATTTTAATAACTGTCTAAAACAAGCCACTAGTTCCATTGAACAACATTTTAATATCTGTTTAAAGCAAGCCACTACTTCCACTCAACAACACTTTTAATAACTGTCTAAAACAAGCCACTACTTCCATAAACAACATTTTAATAACTGTCTAAAAAACAAGCCACTGCTTCCACTCAACAACACTTTAATAACTGTCTAAAACAGCCACTACTTCCACTCAACAACATTTTAATGCCTGTTTAAAACAAGCCACTACTTCCACTCAACAACATTTTAATAACTGTATAAAACAAGCCACTACTTCCACTCAACAACATTTTAATAACTGTTTAAAACAAGCCACTACTTCCTCAACAACATTTTAATAACAGCTGTTTAAAACAAGCCACTACTTCCACTCAACAACATTTTAATAACTGTTTAAAACAAGCCACTACTTCCACTCAACAACATTTTTAACTGTTTTAAATCAAGCCACTACTTCCACTCAACAACATTTTAATAACTGTCTAAAACAAGCCACTACTTCCACTCCAACAACATTTTAATAACTGTTTAAAACAAGCCACTACTACCACTCAACAACATTTTAATAACTGTCTAAAACAAGCCACTAGTTCCACTGAACAACATTTTAATAACTGTTTAAAGCAAGCCACTACTTCCACTCAACAACATTTTGTGCTTTCTCTAAAACAAAGCCACTACTTCCTCCAACAATATTTTAATAACTATTTTCTAAAACAAGCCACTGCTTCCACTCAACAACACTTTAATAACTGTCTAAAACAAGCCACTACTTCCCTCCAACCACATTTTAATAACTATCTAAAACAAACCACTACTTCCACTGAACAACATTTTAATAACTGTTTAAAACAAGCCACTACTTCCTCAACCACATTTTAATAACTGTCTAAAACAAACCACTACTTCCACTCAACAACATTTTAATAACTGTCTAAAACAAGCCACTACTTCCACTCAACAACATTTTAATAACACTTCCCAAAACAAACCCTACTACCCACTCAACAACATTTTAATAACTGTCTAAAACAAACCACTAGTTCCACTGAACAACATTTTAATAACTGTTTAAAGCAAGCCACTACTTCCACTCAACAACATTTTTAATAACTGTCTAAAACAAGCCACTACTTCCACTCAACAATATTTTAATAACTGTCTAAAACAAGCCTGCTTCCACTCAACAACACTTTAATAACTGTCTAAAACAAACCACTACTACCACTCAACAACATTTTAATAACTGTCTAAAACAAGCCACTAGTTCCACTGAACAACATTTTAATAACTGTTTAAAGCAAGCCACTACTTCCACTCAACAACATTTTAATAACTGTATAAAACAAGCCACTACTTCCACTCCAACAACATTTTAATAACTGTTTAAAACAAGCCACTACTTCCACTCAACAACATTTTAATAACTGTTTAAAACAAGCCACTACTTCACTCAACAACATTTTAATAACTGTTTAAAACAAGCCACTACTTCCACTCAACAACATTTTAATAACTGCTCTAAAACAAGCCACTACTTCCACTCAACAACATTTTAATAACTGTTTGAAACAAGCCACTACTACCACTCAACAACATTTTAATAACTGTCTAAAGCAAGCCACTAGTTCCACTGAACAACATTTTAATAACTGTTTAAAGCAAGCCACTACTTCCACTCAGCAACATTTTAATAACTGTATAAAACAAGCCACTACTTCCACTCAACAACATTTTAATAACTGTTTAAAACAAGCCACTACTTCCACTCAGCAACATTTTAATAACTGTTTAAAACAAGCCACTACTTCCACTCAACAACATTTTAATAACTGTTTAAACAAGCCACTATTTCCTCCAACCACATTTTAATAACCCGTAAAACAAGCCACTACTTCCACTCAACAACATTTTAATAACTGTCTAAAACAAGCTACTACTTCCACTCAACAACATTTTAATAACTGTTTGAAACAAGCCACTACTACCACTCAACAACATTTTAATAACTGTCTAAAACAAGCCACTAGTTCCACTGAACAACATTTTAATAACTGTTTAAAGCAAGCCACTACTTCCACTCAACAACATTTTAATAACTGTATAAAACAAGCCACTACTTCCACTCAACAACATTTTAATAACTGTTTAAAACAAGCCACTACTTCCTCAACAACATTTTTAATAACTGTTTAAAACAAGCCACTACTTCCACTCAACAACATTTTAATAACTGTTTTAAAACCAAACTGCTACTTCCACTCAACAACATTTTAATAACTGTCTAAAACAAGCCACTACTTCCCACTCAACAACATTTTAATAACTGTTTAAAACAGACCACTACTACCACTCAACAACATTTTAATAACTGTCTAAAACAAGCCACTAGTTCCATTGAACAACATTTTAATAACTGTTTACACCAAAAATAATTTCACTACTTCCACTCAACAACATTTTAATAACTGTATAAAACAAGCCATACTTCCACTCAACAAGCATTTTAATAACTGTTAAAACAAGCCACTACTTCCACTCAACAACATTTTAATAACTGTTTAAAACAAGCCACTACTTCCACTCAACAACATTTTAATAACTGTTTAAAACAAGCCACTACTTCCACTCAACAACATTTTAATAACTGTTTAAAACAAGCCACTACTTCTATCACTCAACAACATTTTAATAACTGTCTAAAACAAGCCACTACTTCCACTCAACAACATTTTAATAACTGTTTAAAACAAGCCACTACTACCACTCAGCAACATTTTAATAACTGTCTAAACAAACCACTAGTTCCACTGAACAACATTTTAATAACTGTTTAAAGCAAGCTGCCTACTTCCTCATAACATTTTTAATATCTGTTTAAAACAAGCCACTATTCCTCAGCAATATTTTAATAACTGTCTAAAACAAGCCACTGCTTCCACTCAACAACACTTTAATAACTGTCTAGAGCAAGCCACTACTTCCACTCAACCACATTTTAATAACTATCTAAAACAAGCCACTACTTCCACTGAACAACATTTTAATAACTGTTTAAAACAAGCCACTACTTCCACTCAACCACATTTTAATAACTGTCTAAAACAAGCCACTACTTCCACTCAACAACATTTTAATAACTGTCTAAAACAAACTACTACTTCCACTCAACAACATTTTAATAACTGTTGAAACAAGCCACTACTACCACACTCAACAACATTTTAATAACTGTCTAAACAAGCCACTAGTTCCACTGAACAACATTTTAATAACTGTTAAAGCAAGCCACTACTTCCACTCAACAACATTTTAATAACTGTCTAAAACAAGCCACCACTACTTCCACTCAACAATATTTTAATAACTGTCTAAAACAAGCCACTGCTTCTTACTCCAATAACCTTTTAATAACTGTCTAAAACAAGCCACTAGTTCCACTGAACAACATTTTAATAACTGTTTAAAGCAAGCCACTACTTCCACTCAACAACATTTTGCTTAACTGTCTAAAACAAGCCACTGCTTCCTCCAACAACACTTTAATAACTGTCTAAAACAATGCACTAGTTCCACTGAACAACATTTTAGCTAACTGTTTAAAGCAAGCCACTACTTCCACTCAACATTTTAATAACTGTCAAAACAAGCCACTGCTTCCACTCAACAACACTTTAATAACTGTCTAAAAACAAGCCACTAGTTCACTGAACAACATTTTAATAACTGTTTAAAGCAAGCCACTACTTCCACTCAACAACATTTTAATAACTGTATGCAAACAAGCCACTGCTTCCACTCAACAACACTTTAATAACTGTCTAAAACAAGCCACTAGTTCCACTGAACAACATTTTAATAACTGTTTAAAGCAAGCCACTACTTCCACTCAACAACATTTTAATAACTGTCTAAAACAAGCCACTACACTTACTCAACAATATTTTAATAACTGTCTAAAGCAAGCCACTGCTTCCACTCAACAACACTTTAATAACTGTCTAAAACAAGCCACTACTTCCACTCAACCACATTTTAATAACTATCTAAAACAAGCCACTACTTCCACTCAACAACATTTTAATAACTGTTTAAAACAAGCCACTACTTCCACTCAACCACATTTTAATAACTGTCTAAAACAAGCCACTACTTCCACTCAACAACATTTTAATAACTGTTTAAAACAAGCCACTACTTCCACTCAACAACATTTTAATAACTGTCTAAAACAAGCCACTACTTCCACTCAACAACATTTTAATAACTGTTTAAAACAAGCCACTGCTTCCACTCAACAACATTTTAATAACTGTCTAAAACAAGCCACGAGTAACAATCAACAACATTTTAATAACTTTTTAAATCAAGCCACTACTACCACTCAACAACATTTTAATAACTGTCTAAAACAAGCCACTAGTTCCACTGAACAACATTTTAATAACTGTTTAAAGCAAGCCACTACTTCCACTCAACAACATTTTAATAACTGTTTAAAACAAGCCACTACTTCCACTCAACAATATTTTAATAACTGTCTAAAACAAGCCACTGCTTCCACTCAACAACACTTTAATAACTGTCTAAAACAAGCCACTACTTCCACTGAACAACATTTTAATAACTGTTTAAAACAAGCCACTACTTCCACTCAACCACATTTTAATAACTGTCTAAAACAAGCCACTGCTTCCACTCAACAACACTTTAATAACTGTCTAAAACAAGCCACTACTTCCACTCAACAACACTTTAATAACTATCTAAAACAAGCCACTACTTCCACTGAACAACATTTTAATAACTGTTTAAAACAAGCCACTACTTCCACTCAACCACATTTTAATAACTATCTAAAACAAGCCACTACTTCCACTGAACAACATTTTAATAACTGTTTAAAACAAGCCACTACTTCCACTCAACCACATTTTAATAACTGTTTAAAACAAGCCACTACTTCCACTCAACCACATTTTAATAACTGTCTAAAACAAGCCACTGCTTCCACTCAACAACACTTTAATAACTATCTAAAACAAGCCACTACTTCCACTGAACAACATTTTAATAACTGTTTAAAACAAGCCACTACTTCCACTCAACAACATTTTAATAACTGTTTAAAACAAGCCACTACTACCACTCAACAACATTTTAATAACTGTCTAAAACAAGCCACTGCTTCCACTCAACAACACTTTAATAACTGTCTAAAACAAGCCACTACTTCCACTCAACCACATTTTAATAACTATCTAAAACAAGCCACTACTTCCACTGAACAACATTTTAATAACTGTTTAAAACAAGCCACTACTTCCACTCAACCACATTTTAATAACTATCTAAAACAAGCCACTACTTCCACTGAACAACATTTTAATAACTGTTTAAAACAAGCCACTACTTCCACTCAACCACATTTTAATAACTATCTAAAACAAGCCACTACTTCCACTGAACAACATTTTAATAACTGTTTAAAACAAGCCACTACTTCCACTCAACCACATTTTAATAACTGTCTAAAACAAGCCACTACTTCCACTCAACAACATTTTAATAACTGTCTAAAACAAGCCACTACTTCCACTCAACAACATTTTAATAACTGTTTAAAACAAGCCACTACTACCACTCAACAACATTTTAATAACTGTCTAAAACAAGCCATTAGTTCCACTGAACAACATTTTAATAACTGTTTAAAGCAACCCACTACTTCCACTCAACAACATTTTAATACCTGTCTAAAACAAGCCACTACTTCCACTCAACAATATTTTAATAACTGTCTAAAACAAGCCACTGCTTCCACTCAACAACACTTTAATAACTGTCTAAAACAAGCCACTACTTCCACTCAACCACATTTTAATAACTATCTAAAACAAGCCACTACTTCCACTCAACAACATTTTAATAACTGTTTAAAGCAAGCCACTACTTCCACTCAACAACATTTTAATAACTGTTTAAAACAAGCCACTACTTCCACTCAACAACATTTTAATAACTGTTTAAAACAAGCCACTACTTCCACTCAACCACATTTTAATAACTGTCTAAAACAAGCCACTACTTCCACTCAACAACATTTTAATAACTGTTTAAAACAAGCCACTACTTCCACTCAACAACATTTTAATAACTGTCTAAAACAAGCCACTACTTCCACTCAACAACATTTTAATAACTGTTTAAAACAAGCCACTGCTTCCACTCAACAACATTTTAATAACTGTCTAAAACAAGCCACTACTTCCACTCAACAACATTTTAATAACTGTTTAAAACAAGCCACTACTTCCACTCAACAACATTTTAATAACTGTTTAAAGCAAGCCACTACTTCCACTCAACAACATTTTAATAACTGTTTAAAACAAGCCACTACTTCCACTCAACAACATTTTAATAACTGTCTAAAACAAGCCACTACTTCCACTCAACAACATTTTAATAACTGTTTAAAACAAGCCACTACTTCCACTCAACAACATTTTAATAACTGTCTAAAACAAGCCACTACTTCCACTCAACAACATTTTAATAACTGTTTAAAACAAGCCACTGCTTCCACTCAACAACATTTTAACTGTCTAAAACAAGCCACTACTTCCACTCAACCACATTTTAATAACTATCTAAAACAAGCCACTACTTCCACTCAACCACATTTTAATAACTGTCTAAAACAAGCCACTACTTCCACTCAACAACATTTTAATAACTGTCTAAAACAAACCACTACTTCCACTCCAACAACATTTTAATAACTGTTTTAAACAAGCCACTACTTCCACTCAACCACATTTTAATAACTATCTAAAACAAACCACTACTTCCACTGAACAACATTTTAATAACTGTTTAAAACAAGCCACTACTTCTCAACAACATTTTAATAACTATCTAAAACAATACTTCCACTGAACAACATTTTAATAACTGTTAAAACAAGCCTACTTCCACTCAACCACATTTTAATAACTGTCTAAAACAAGCCACTACTTCCACTCAACAACATTTTAATAACTGTCTAAAACAAGCCACTACTTCCACTCAACAACATTTTAATAACTGTTTAAAACAAGCCACTACTTCACTCAACCACATTTTAATAACTATCTAAAACAAACTACTACTTCCACTGAACAACATTTTAATAACTGTTTAAAACAAGCCACTACTTCCACTCAACCACATTTTAATAACTGTCTAAAACAAGCCACTACTTCCACTCCAACAACATTTTAATAACTGTCTAAAACAAGCCACTACTTCCACTCAACAACATTTTAATAACTGTTTAAAACAAGCCACTACTTCCACTCAACCACATTTTAATAACTATCTAAAACAAGCCACTACTTCCACTGAACAACATTTTAATAACTGTTTAAAACAAACCACTACTTCCACTCAACCACATTTTAATAACTGTCTAAAACAAGCCACTACTTCCACTCAACAACATTTAATAACTGTCTAAAACAAGCCACTACTTCCACTCAACAACATTTTAATAACTGTTTAAAACAAGCCACTACTTCCACTCAACCACATTTTAATAACTATCTAAAACAAGCCACTACTTCCACTGAACAACATTTTAATAACTGTTTAAAACAAGCCACTACTTCCACTCAACCACATTTTAATAACTGTCTAAAACAAGCCACTACTTCCACTCAACCACATTTTAATAACTGTCTAAAACAAGCCACTACTTCCACTGAACAACATTTTAATAACTGTCTAAAACAAACCACTACTTCCACTCAACAACATTTTAATAACTGTTTAAAACAAGCCACTACTTCCACTCCAACCACATTTTAATAACTGTCTAAAACAAACCACTACTTCCACTCAACCATTTTGTGCTAATGTCTAAAACAAGCCACTACTTCCGCATGAACAACATTTTAATATTTGTTTTAAAACAAGCCACTGCTTCCACTCAACATTTTTATTTTGTAACTATCTAGAACAAGCACACATACTGTATGTTTTATTTTAATGTATTTAAAACAGCTATACTTCACTCAATACATTTTAATATTCACTCCAAACAAGTTTTATACACTGGAACATTTTTAACATTTAATAAAAACTAAATACCACTGCATTGCATTTTTAATGACTTATTAAAACAAGCCTTACTTCACTGAACATTTTAATAACTTTATTTCCTACAAACAAACCACTACTTCCACTCAACCACATTTTAATAACTGTCTAAAACAAGCCACTACTTCCACTCAACAACATTTTAATAACTATCTAAAACAAGCCACTACTTCCACTGAACAACATTTTAATAACTGTTTAAAACAAGCCACTACTTCCACTCAACCACATTTTAATAACTGTCTAAAACAAGCCACTACTTCCACTCAACAACATTTTAATAACTATCTAAAACAAGCCACTACTTCCACTGAACAACATTTTAATAACTGTTTAAAACAAACCTACTTCCACTCAACCACATTTTAATAACTGTCTAAAACAAGCCTACTTCCACTCAACAACATTTTAATAACTGTCTAAAACAAGCCACTACTTCCACTCAACAACATTTTAATAACTGTTTAAAACAAGCCACTACTTCCCACTCAACCACATTTTAATAACTGTCTAAAACAAGCCACTACTTCCACTGAACAACATTTTAATAACTGTCTAAAACAAGCCACTACTTCCACTCAACAACATTTTAACTGTTTAAAACAAACCACTACTTCCACTCAACCACATTTTAATAACTGTCTAAAACAAGCCACTACTTCACTCAACCACATTTTAATAACTGTCTAAAACAAGCCACTACTTCCACTGAACAACATTTTAATAACTGTTTAAAACAAGCCACTACTTCCACTCAACAACATTTTAATAACTATCTAAAACAAGCCACTACTTCCACTGAACAACATTTTAATAACTGTTTAAAACAAGCCACTACTTCCACTCAACCACATTTTAATAACTATCTAAAACAAGCCACTACTTCCACTGAACAACATTTTAATAACTGTTTAAAACAAACCACTACTTCACTCAACCACATTTTAATAACTGTCTAAAACAAGCCACTACTTCCACTGAACAACATTTTAATAACTGTTTAAAACAAGCCACTACTTCCACTCAACAACATTTTAATAACTATCTAAAACAAGCCACTACTTCCACTTTGACAACATTTTAATAACTGTTTAAAACAAGCCACTGCTTCCACTCAACAACATTTTAATAACTGTCTAAAACAAGCCACGAGTAACAATCAACAACATTTTAATAACTTTTTAAAACAAGCCACTACTACCACTCAACAACATTTTAATAACTGTCTAAAACAAGCCACTAGTTCCACTGAACAACATTTTAATAACTGTTTAAAGCAAGCCACTACTTCCACTCAACAACATTTTAATAACTGTTTAAAACAAGCCACTACTTCCACTCAACAATATTTTAATAACTGTCTAAAACAAGCCACTGCTTCCACTCAACAACACTTTAATAACTGTTTAAAGCAAGCCACTACTTCCACTCAACAATATTTTAATAACTGTCTAAAACAAGCCACTAGTTCCACTGAACAACATTTTAATAACTGTTTAAAGCAAGCCACTGCTTCCACTCAACAACATTTTAATAACTGTTTAAAACAAGCCACTACTTCCACTCAACAACATTTTAATAACTGTCTAAAACAAGCCACTACTTCCACTCAACAACATTTTAATAACTGTTTAAAGCAAGCCACTACTTCCACTCAACAATATTTGAATAATCATTTAAACAAGCCACTACTTCCACCAACAATATTTTTAATAACTGTCTAAAACAAGCCACTACTTCCACCTCCAACAATATTTTAATAACTATCTAAAACAAGCCATCTCCAATTCCTAACCACATTTACTAAACCAACTATCTAAAACAAGCCACTACTTCCACTCAACCACATTTTAATAATCATCTAAAACAAGCTACTACTTCCACTGAACAACATTTTAATAACTGAAACAAGCCACTACTTCCACCCAACCACATTTTAATAACTATCTAAAACAAGCCACTACTTCCACCTAACCACATTTTAATAACTATCTAAAACAAGCTACTACTTCCACTGAACAACATTTTAATAACTGTTTAAAACAAGCCACTACTTCCACTCAACCACATTTTAATAACTATCTAAAACAAGCTCACTACTCCACCAACCACATTTTAATAACTACTTCAACAGTTTTGTTTACTTCCACTGAACAACATTTTAATAACTGTTTAAAACAAGCCACTACTTCCACCAACCACATTCTTAATAACCATCTAAACAAGCCACTACTTCCACCTTCCAACAATATTTTATTAACTGTCTAAAACAAGCCACTGCTTCCACTAACAACACTTTAATAACTGTCTAAACAAGTTTCTCACTACTTCCACTCAACCACATTTTAATAACTATCTAAAACAAGCCACTACTTCCACTGAACAACATTTTAATAACTGTTTAAAACAAGCCACTACTTCCACTCAACCATTTTAATAACTTATCTAAATAAGCCACTACTTCCACTCAACCACATTTTAATAACTATCTAAAACAAGCCACTACTTCCACTGAACAACATTTTAATAACTGTTTAAAACAAGCCACTACTTCCACTAACCACATTTTAATAACTATCTAAAACAAGCCACTACTTCCACTCAACCACATTTTAACAACTACCTGAAAACAAGCCACTTTACTTCCACTGAACAACATTTTAATAACTGTTTAAAACAAGCCACTACTTCACTCAACCACATTTTAATAACTATCTAAAACAAGCCATTACTTCCACTCAACCACATTTTAATAACTATCTTAAACAAGCCACTACTTCCACTCCAACCACATTTTAATAACTATCTAAAATTCCAAGCCACTACTTCCACCAGGCTGAAAACACTTTACAACTGTTTAAAAACAAGCCACTACTTCCACTCAACCACATTTTAATAACTATCTAAACAAGCCACTACTTCCACTCAACCACATTTACAACTATCTAAAACAAGCCAATTACTTCCACTGAACAACATTTTAATAACTGTTTAAAGAAGTCACTTCCACTCAACCACATTTTAATAACTATCTAAAACAAGCCACTACTTCCACTCAACCACATTTTAATAACTATCTTAAAACAAGCCACTACTTCCACTTAACTAACATTTTAATAACTGTTTAAAACAAGCCACTACTTCCACTAAACTACACATTTTAATAACTATCTAAAACAAGCCACTACTTCCACTCAACCACATTTTAATAACTATCTAAACAAGCCACTACTTCCACTGAATTAACATTTTAATAACTGTTTAAACAAGCCACTACTTCCACTCAAACCACATATTTTAATAACCATTCCAAAACAAGCCACTACTTCCACTGGAACAACATTTTAATAACTGCTTTAAAACAAGCCACTACTTCCACTCAACCACATTTTAATAACTATCTAAAACAAGCCACTACTTCCACTGAACAACATTTTAATAACTGTTTAAAAATGGGTTTTCACCATCTCCCCACTCAACCATTTTAATAACCATCTAAAACAAGCCACTACTTCCACTGAACAACATTTCTTTAATAACTGTTTAAAACAAGCCACTACTTCCACTCAACCACATTTTAATAACTATCTAAAACAAGCCACTACTTCCACCAACAATATTTTAATAACTGTCTAAAACAAGCCACTGCTTCCACTCAACAACACTTTAATAACTGTCTAAAACAAGCCACTACTTCCACTCAACCATTTTAATAACTATTTAAACAAGCCACTATCAAATTGAACAACATTTTAATAACTGCTTAAAACAAGCCACTACTTCCACTCAACCACATTTTAATAACTATCTAAAACAAGCCATTACTTCCACTCAACCACATTTAATAACTATCTAAAACAAGCCATCACCGAACAACATTTTAATAACTGTTTAAAACAACACTACTTCCACTCCTCAACCACATTTTAATAACTATCTAAAAACAAGCCACTACTTCCACTCAACCAATATTTTAATAACTATCTAAAACAAGCCACTTTACTTCCACTGAACAACATTATAATAACTGTTTAAAACAAGCCACTATTTCCACTCAACCACATTTTAATAACTATCTAAAACAAGCCACTACTTCCACTCAACCACATTTTAATAACTATCTAAAACAGTCATTTCCACTGAACAACATTTTAATAACTGTTTAAAACAAGCCACTACTTCCACTCAACCACATTTTAATAACTATCTAAAACAAGCCACTACTTCCACTCAACCACATTTCAACTATCTAAAACAAGCCACTACTTCCACTGAACAACATTTAATAACTGCTTAAAACAAGCCACTATCACCAACCACATTTTAATAACTATCTAAAACAAGCCACTACTTCCACTCAACCACATTTTAATAACTACTCAAAACAAGCCACTACTTCCACTGAACAACATTTTAATAAAACTGTTTAAAAATAAGCCACTACTTCCACTCAACCACATTTTAATAACTATCTAAAACAAGCCACTACTTCCACTCAACCACATTTTAATAACTATCTAAAACAAGCCACTACTTCCACTGAACAACACTTTAATAACTGTCTAAAACAAGCCACTACTTCCACTCAACCACATTTTAATAACTATCTAAAACAAGCCACTACTTCCACTTAGAACAACATTTTAACAATCATACAAAACAGTTTCACTACTTCCACTCAAACCACATTTTAACAACTATCTAAACAAGCCACTACTTCCCACTCAAACCACATTTTAATAACTATCTAAAACAAGCCACTACTTCCACTGAACAACATTTTAATAACTGTTTAAACAAGCCACTATCTCCACTCAACCACATTTTAATAACTACTCCAAAACAAGCCACTATCCCACTCAACCACATTTTAATAACTATCTAAAACAAGCTAATTACTTCCACTCAACCACATTTTAATAACTATCTAAAACAAGCCACTACTTCCACTCAACCACATTTTAATAACTATCTAAAACAAGCCACTACTTCCACTTGAACAACATTTTAATAACTGTTCAAACAAGCCACTACTTCCACTCAACCACATTTTAATAACTACATTCAAAACAAGCCACTACTTCCACTCAACAATATTTTAATAACTGTCTAAAACAAGCCACTGCTTCCACTCAACAACACTTTAATAACTGTCTAAAACAAGCCACTACTTCCACTCAACCACATTTTAATAACTATCTAAAACAAGCCACTACTTCCACTCAACCACATTTTAATAACTATCTAAAACAAGCCACTACTTCCACTGAACAACATTTTAATAACTGTTTAAAACAAGCCACTACTTCCACTCAACCACATTTTAATAACTATCTAAAACAAGCCACTACTTCCACTGAACAACACTTTAATAACTATCTAAAACAAGCCACTACTTCCACTCAACCACATTTTAATAACTATCTAAAACAAGCCACTACTTCCACTGAACAACATTTTAATAACTGTTTAAAACAAGCCACTACTTCCACTCAACCACATTTTAATAACTATCTAAAACAAGCCACTACTTCCACTCAACCACATTTTAATAACTATCTAAAACAAGCCACTACTTCCACTGAACAACATTTTAATAACTGTTTAAAACAAGCCACTACTTCCACTCAACCACATTTTAATAACTATCTAAAACAAGCCACTACTTCCACTGAACAACATTTTAATAACTATCTAAAACAAGCCACTACTTCCACTCAACCACATTTTAATAACTATCTAAAACAAGCCACTACTTCCACTGAACAACATTTTAATAACTGTTTAAAACAAGCCACTACTTCCACTCAACCACATTTTAATAACTATCTAAAACAAGCCACTACTTCCACTCAACCACATTTTAATAACTATCTAAAACAAGCCACTACTTCCACTGAACAACATTTTAATAACTGTTTAAAACAAGCCACTACTTCCACTCAACCACATTTTAATAACTATCTAAAACAAGCCACTACTTCCACTCAACCACATTTTAATAACTATCTAAAACAAGCCACTACTTCCACTCAACCACATTTTAATAACTATCTAAAACAAGCCACTACTTCCACTGAACAACATTTTAATAACTGTTTAAAACAAGCCACTACTTCCACTCAACCACATTTTAATAACTATCTAAAACAAGCCACTACTTCCACTCAACCACATTTTAATAACTGTCTAAAACAAGCCACGAGTAACAATCAACAACATTTTAATAACTGTTTAAAACAAGCCACTACTTCCACTCAACAACATTTTGATAACTGTCTAAAACAAGCCACTACTTCCACTCAACCACATTTTAATAACTGTCTAAAACAAGCCACTACTTCCACTCAACCACATTTTAATAACTGTCTAAAACAAGCCACTACTTCCACTGAACCACATTTTAATAACTGTTTAAAGCAAGCCACTACTTCCACTCAACAACATTTTGATAACTGTTTAAAACAAGCCACTACTTCCACTCAACAACATTTTGATAACTGTCTAAAACAAGCCACTACTTCCACTCAACCACATTTTAATAACTGTCTAAAACAAGCCACTACTTCCACTCAACCACATTTTAATAACTGTTTAAAACAAGCCACTACTTCCACTCAACAACATTTTAATAACTGTTTAAAACAAGCCACTACTTCCACTCAACAACATTATAATAACTGTCTAAAACAAGCCACTACTTCCACTCAACAACATTTTAATAACTGTCTAAAACAAGCCACTACTTCCACTCAACCACATTTTAATAACTGTTTAAAACAAGCCACTACTTCCACTCAACAACATTTTAATAACTGTTTAAAACAAGCCACTACTTCCACTCAACAACATTTTAATAACTGTCTAAAACAAGCCACTACTTCCACTCAACCACATTTTAATAACTGTCTAAAACAAGCCACTACTTCCACTCAACCACATTTTGATAACTGTCTAAAACAAGCCACTACTTCCACTCAACCACATTTTGATAACTGTCTAAAACAAGCCACTACTTCCACTCAACCACATTTTAATAACTGTCTAAAACAAGCCACTACTTCCACTCAACCACATTTTAATAACTGTTTAAAACAAGCCACTACTTCCACTCAACAACATTTTAATAACTGTTTAAAACAAGCCACTACTTCCACTCAACAACATTATAATAACTGTTTAAAACAAGCCACTACTTCCACTCAACAACATTTTAATAACTGTTTAAAACAAGCCACTACTTCCACTCAACAACATTTTAATAACTGTTTAAAACAAGCCACTACTTCCACTCAACAACATTTTAATAACTGTTTAAAACAAGCCACTACTTCCACTCAACAACATTTTAATAACTGTTTAAAACAAGCCACTACTTCCACTCAACAACATTTTAATAACTGTTTAAAACAAGCCACTACTTCCACTCAACAACATTTTAATAACTGTTTAAAACAAGCCACTACTTCCACTCAACCACATTTTAATAACTGTCTAAAACAAGCCACGAGTAACAATCAACAACATTTTAATAACTGTTTAAAAACAAGCCACTACTTCCACTCAACAACATTTTAATAACTGTTTAAAACAAGCCACTACTTCCACTCAACAACATTTTAATAACTGTTTAAAACAAGCCACTACTTCACTCAACAACATTTAACAACTGTTTAAAACAAGCCACTAATTTGACTCAACAACATTTTAATAACTGTTTAAAACAAGCCACTATCGTACTCAACAACATTTTAATAACTGTTTAAAACAAGCCATACTACTTCCACCAACAACATTTTAATAACTGTTTAAAACAAGCCACTACTTCCACTCAACAACATTTTAATAACTGTTTAAAACAAGCCACTACTTCCACTCAACAACATTTTAATAACTGTTTAAAACAAGCCACTACTTCCACTCAACAACATTTTGATAACTGTTTAAACAAGCCACTACTTCCACTCAACAACATTATAATAACTGTTTAAACAAGCCACTACTTCCACTCAACAACATTTTGATAACTGTTTAAAACAAGCCACTACTTCCACTCAACAACATTATAATAACTGTTTAAAACAAGCCACTACTTCCACTCAACAACATTTTGATAACTGCTTAAAACAAGCCACTATCACTCAACAACATTATAATAACTGTTTAAAACAAGCCACTTACTTCCACTCAACAACATTTTAATAACTGTTTAAACAAGCCACTACTTCCACTCAACAACATTTTAATAACTGTTTAAAAACAAATACTACTTCCACTCAACAACATTATAATACATATAAAAACAAGCCACTACTTCCACTCAACAACATTATAATAATCGTTTAAAACAAGCCACTACTTCACTCAACAACATTTTAATAACTGTTTAAACAAGCCACTACTTCCACTCAACAAATATTTTAATAACTGTTTAAACAAGCCACTACTTCCACCAACATTTTTTTAATAACTGTTTAAAACAAGCCACTATCGCATCAATAATATTTAATAACTGTTTAAAACAAGCCACTACTTCCACTCAACAACATTTTGATAACTGTTTAAAACAAGCCACTATCATGACCAACAACATTATAATAACTGTTTAAAACAAGCCACTACTTCCACCAACATTTTGACAACTGTTTAAAAATGTGCTCACTACTTCCACTCAACAACATTATGGAAATACAACTGTTTAAACAAGCCACAATTACTCACCTAACAACATTTTAATAACTGTTTAAAACAAGCCACTACTTCCAATTAAACAACATTTTAATAACTGTTTAAAACAAAGCTACTCACTTCCACTCAACAACATTATAATAACTGTTTTAAAAACAAGCCACTACTTCCACTCAACAACATTATAATAACTGTTTAAAACAAGCCACTACTTCCACTCTCAACAACATTTTAATAACTGTTTAAAACAAGCCACTACTCCCACCAACAACATTATAGCCACTGTTTAAAACAAGCCACTACTTCCACCAACAACATTATAATAACTAAAACAAGCCACTACTTCCACTCTCAACAACATTTTGATAATTGTTTAAAACAAGCCACTACTTCCACTCAACAACATTATAATAACTGTTTAAAACAAGCCACTACTCTGACTGCCAACAACATTTTGAGTAACTTGTTTAAAAACAAGCCACGGCTTCCACTCAACAACATTATAATAACTGTTGTAAACAAGCCACTACTTCCACTCAACAAATATTATAATAACTGTTTAAAACAAGCCACTATCACCTAACAACATTTTAATAACTGTTAAAACAAGCCACTACTTCCACCAACAACATTTTAATAACTACTAAAAATGTGCTTACCATTTCCACTAACAACATTATAATAACTGAATATTAAAAACAAGCCACTACTTCCACCAACAACATTATAATAACTGTTTAAAAACAAGCCACTACTTCACTCAACAACATTTTAATAACTGTTTAAAACAAGCTACCATTTCCACTCAACAACATTATAATAACTGCTGTTTAAAACAAGCCACTACTTCCACTCAACAACATTATAATAACGTTAAAATGTGCTCACCTACTTCTCCACTCAACAACATTTTGATAACTGTTTAAACAAGCCACACTACTTCCACCTCAACAACATTTTGATAATTGTTTAAACAAGCCACTACTTCTCCACTCAACAACATTATAATAACTGTTTAAGCCACTACTTCCACTCAACAACATTTTAATAACTGTTTAAAACAAGCCACTACTTCCACTCAACAACATTTTAATAACTGTCTAAAACAAGCCACTACTTCCACTCAACAACATTATAATAACTGTTTAAAACAAGCCACTACTTCCACTCAACAACATTTGATAACTGTTTAAAACAAGCCACTACTTCCACCAACAACATTATAATAACTGTTTAAAACAAGCTAATTACTTCCACTCAACAAATATTATAATAACTGTTTAAAACAAGCCACTACTTCCACTCAACAACATTTTAATAACTGTTTAAAACAAGCCACTACTTCCACTCAACAACATTATAATAACTGTTTAAAAACAAGCCACTACTTCCACTCAACATTATAATAACTGTTTAAAACAAGCCACTACTTCACTCAACAACATTATAATAACTGTCAAAACAAGCTACTACTTCCACTCAACAACATTATAATAACTGTTTAAAACAAGCCACTACTTCCACCAACAACATTATAATACAACTGTTTAAAACAAGCCACTACTTCCACCTAACAACATTATAATAACTGTTTAAACAAGCCACTACTTCCACTCAACAACATTTTGATAACTGTTTAAAACAAGCCACTACTTCCACTCAACAACATTATAATAACTGTTTAAAAGTCATACTACTTCCACTCAACAACATTTTGATAACTGTTTAAAACAAGCCACTACTTCAATCAACATTATTATAATAACTGTTTAAAACAAGCCACTACTTCCACTCAACAACATTATAATAACTGTTTAAAACAAGCCACTACTTCAAATTGAAGAACATTTTAATAATCATTTAAAAACAAGCCACTACTTCCACTCAACAACATTTTAATAACTGTTTAAAACAAGCCACTACTTCCACTCAACAACATTATAATAACTGTTTAAAACAAGCCACTACTTCCATCATAACAACATTATAATAACTGTTTAAAAACAAGCCACTACTTCCACTCAACAACATTTTAATAACTGTTTAAAACAAGCCACTACTTCCACTCATAACATTTAATAACTGCTTAAACAAGCCACTACTTCCACCTCTCAACAACATTTTAATAACTGTTTAAAACAAGCCACTACTTCCACTCAACAACATTTTAATAACTGTTTAAAACAAGCCACTACTTCCACTAACATTATAATAACTGTTTAAAACAAGCGCCACTACTTCCACTCAACAACATTTGATAACTGTTTAAAACAAGCCACTACTTCCACTCAACAACATTATAATAATTGCTTAAAACAAGCCACTACTTCCACTCAACAACATTTTGTCAACTGTTTAAAACAAGCCACTACTTCCACCAACAACATTATAATAACTATTTAAAACAAGCCACTACTTCCACTCAACAACATTTTAATAACTTAAAACAAGCCACTACTTCCACTCAACAACATTATAATAACTGTTTAAAACAAGCCACTACTTCCACTCAACATTTTAATAACTGTTTAAAACAAGCCACTACTTCCACTCAACAACATTTTACAACTGTTTAAAACAAGCCACTACTTCCACTCAACAACATTATAATAACTGTTTAAAACAAGCCACTACTTCCACTCAACAACATTTTAATAACTGTTTAAAACAAGCTACCATTTCCACTCAACAACATTTTAATAACTGTTTAAAAACAAGCCACTACTTCACTCAACAACATTTTGATAACTGTTTAAAACAAGCTACTACTTCCACTCAACAACATTATAATAACTGTTTAAAACAAGCCACTACTTCCACTCAACAACATTATAATAACTGTTTAAACAAGCCACTACTTCCACTCAACAACATTTTGATAACTGTTTAAAACAAGCAATTACTTCACTCAACAACATTATAATAACTGTTTAAAACAAGCCACTACTTCCACTCAACAACATTTTAATAACTGTTTAAAACAAGCCACTACTTCACTCAACAACATTTTAATAACTGTCTAAAACATGCCACTACTTCCACTCAACAACATTATAATAACTGTTTAAAATGTAAGCCACTACTTCTCCACTCAACAACATTTTAATAACTGTTTAAAACAAGCCACTACTTCCACTCAACAACATTTTAATAACTGTTTAAAACAAGCCACTACTTCCACTCAACATTTTAATAACTGTCTAAAACATGCCACTACTTCCACTCAACAACATTATAATAACTGTTTAAAACAAGCCACTACTTCCACCAACAACATTTTAATAACTGTTTAAAACAAGCCACTACTTCCACTCAACAACATTTTAATAACTGTCTAAACATGCCACTACTTCCACTCAACAACATTATAATAACTGTTTAAAACAAGCCACTACTTCCACTCAACAACATTTTAATAACTGTCTAAAACAAGCCACTACTTCCACTCAACAACATTTTAATAACTGTCTAAACAAGCCACTACTTCCACTCAACAACATTATAATAACTGTTTAAAACAAGCCACTACTTCCACTCAACAACATTTTAATAACTGTCTAAAACAAGCCACGAGTAACAATCAACAACATTTTAATAACTGTTTAAAACAAGCCACTACTTCCACTCAACAACATTTTGATAACTGTTTAAAACAAGCCACTACTTCCACTCAACCACATTTTAATAACTGTCTAAAACAAGCCACTACTTCCACTCAACAACATTTTAATAACTGTCTAAAACAAGCCACGAGTAACAATCAACAACATTTTAATAACTGTTTAAAACAAGCCACTACTTCCACTCAACAACATTTTGATAACTGTTTAAAACAAGCCACTACTTCCACTCAACCACATTTTAATAACTGTCTAAAACAAGCCACTACTTCCACTCAACAACATTATAATAACTGTTTAAAACAAGCCACTACTTCCACTCAACAACATTTTAATAACTGTCTAAAACAAGCCACTACTTCCACTCAACAACATTTTAATAACTGTCTAAAACAAGCCACGAGTAACAATCAACAACATTTTAATAACTGTTTAAAACAAGCCACTACTTCCACTCAACAACATTTTGATAACTGTCTAAAACAAACCACTACTTCCACTCAACCACATTTTAATAACTGTCTAAAACAAGCCACTACTTCCACTCAACCACATTTTAATAACTGTCTAAAACAAGCCACTACTTCCACTCAACAACATTTTAATAACTGTTTAAAACAAGCCACTACTTCCACTCAACAACATTTTAATAACTGTCTAAAACAAGCCACGAGTCCCACTCAACAACATTTTAATAACTGTCTTAAACAAGCCACAAGTTCAGACGAATTGCTAATTGTACTTGTATGATGAAAGCAATTTTCGCTTACTAACATTAATATTACTAAACACTGCCCGGTACTTCTTTATTTCTTCCTCTGTTAGTATGCAAGTTTGTTATTTTTTTTTATTCTTCTACGCCTAAGTAAGTATATATTCTCCGTTGCACGGATTGAACTCACAATTACTATATCTCTAAATACATGAAGAAACGCTTTAATCGGCCAGATTATTGTCTGTACTGTAGGGATAAGAAATTAAGATCTAAAAGCATTTTGGAAAAACCCAAAGTAAAATTGCACACCCGCAAAAGTGGATTCTAATGACTATTCACAAGCAACTGCGGAAAGTAAAATCCTGAATCATGATTGGATTAAAAACAGCAAATTCATATATGACGTATTTTCACATCTATATGCGAAAAAGCTCGCTGGAGCCAGCATAATGAGAAGTTTTACTATTTAAACCACGTCGCTAACCTGTCAAAGGCAGTCGACATGGGAGCGGTGAGCTGAGGACCTCGTGGCAATGTAACGAAAGAAAATTCAAGAAGCCGACCCTGACGCAGAGCACGTCTCAGTTTCATTCAACCTCCTCTTCCAATTTCTTTTTCTTCTTTTTCACTCCACACCGCCAGAGAAAACAAATGGACGCGTTAAGTACAACTTCTTTATTTGTTTTTTTCTTTTTCTGTCTCTCTCTCTCTCTCTCTCTCTCTCTATATATATATATATATATATACATACATATATGTATATCAACCTGTTGTGTCCTACCATAAAGAGGAAGGAACAAAGAATTTACATTCTGCTACTACACAACCTTGAACTCTAAACTTCTGCGGACATTTTAAATACCTACATTACTACTACGAACATTTGCTAAAACTCTTAATACCCATAAGTTTATCATTGAACACGAACTCTCCCCTTAACTTCTTAATAAATTTTCTAATTTCACATTAACTTCTACAACTTATGTTATTATTTCTTTTTAATAAATTACTATTTTGAAATGCAAAATATATATTTTATTCTTACACTATTCCACATTAATTCACACATTTCAACCAGCAACCAACCTTCTGATGAAAACCTTCTGATGATAATTCTGAATAAAACTTGTAAGCTGTAGGGAGTTTGGTTAAGTCTGACACAAGGCCAAACCAAGAAAAATTAACCAGCTCCCTACGGCTACAGAACCTTTAGCTTACAACACAACGGTATGCTAATCTTGCAAACCATTGTTAATGTATTAAGTTCAATCATCAAGGAAACTTTTTTCTACGCTTAAGTAAGTCTATATTCTTCATTACACGTATTTAACTCACAATTACTATATCTCCAAATACATGAATCAACGCTTTAATCGGCTAGATTATTGTCTCGTTTTATCTCCAGCTTACAAAAAAACGGTATGCTAGTCTTGCAGACCATTGTTAATGTAATAATTTCAATTCTCAAGAAAACATTGTTTCTACGCCTAAGTCTATATTCTCCATTACACGGATTCAACTCACAAGTATTATATATCAAATAAAGGTGTAGCTTAAAAATGTAAGCGTGCATAGGGAACAGTCACAGACAGACTCACAGATTGCCTTTTATATATAGAGATTTATGGACTGAAGCGCTCAATATCAGGGACAGAGCGTATAAAATATAAATATACATAAATATAAAAGCTGACATTGAAGTTAACACTCGGCGGCAACAGTTTGTCTCATGCTGAAACACAGGCTTCAGACCATAAATATTCTAATAACTGAATAATGATACCATGAACTTATATGAATAATAGACTGTCAAAACTGCTAGAAATATTTCTTAATATGATATGCATTATTTTTATAATCAAATAGCCCCAAGCAAGGCATTTTACTGCCACAGTTTTGCAGGGGGTTACATAGGAGGAAAGTTATGAGAAAGAGTAACAGGTTACAGGGGATATCAGGAAGTGGATAAGAGAAGGATGAGAATACTAATCAGAGTGGAGTGGACGGAGAAAGAAGCATGAGAGAGAGGATGCAAGTTAGTGAGATAGGAGATGACTATTGACTTTACATTTAAATTCTTGGACATTATAGCTGTCGGTAAAACAAGTAAATGGAAGGGAATTTCACAGGCGGGAAGTGCGAGAAAAGTGTGATAGAATACACAGTTTAGCTGAAATGTGTTGCAATGCCATATAAATCTTGGGAAATACTTTGATGATTCTATAATGATGTTATCTAAATCTAAACTTATTTATAAATGGAACTTTGTGTGAGGCTGTCAGCTTATATGAATACAATATTATATGAATACAATATTTTATCTGATTTCGCGGAAACAATACTTGATTAGAAATGAAATTATTGGATGACTCATACCAAATGTCTATAGAAATATAGACTTTCCTATCTAAGCTTTAACGGTTTTACTCAATCCGATAGAAAAAAAAACAATGCGATACAATTTACACGATATTCTTTTTTAGGAAACTACGTGTTTTACTTTAAATTTTCGGTAATGCTAACTATTTTCGATTAGCTTAATGAATAATTCACTGAATATACAAGGTTGTCATAGCCGGGTATGATAGTGGGGATAAGCTCCCACTATCTATAAAACGCTTCCATGTCATGCTTGTTCAAATAATGACTGACAACTAAGTACAACCCCTGGAGTGCTCGTCACGGAACTACTTTTACAGACAGGAGAAAGGGTGAAAGGCGAGTCACTGGCGCCTCATGACCAGCTGCTACGGGCAGCTGGAGCTCATCATCCTAGGAACGTATTTCACCTAATGAAAGGAAAACCCTAATTTCAAACCTCCGATGCCTTGCGGCCATATCCAGTCATGGAAATGGCTTCAGGAATAAACCTCGATCTTATATTCGCCGTTTAATTCAACTAATTCTGGCAACTCCTACGACGTCAGTCAGTTAGTTTAGGTGCCATACGTGATACACGCTTGGGCGATCATGTCTCTAAAGAGACATGACTGACTGGGCAGAAGATTATCCCGCAGTAGGTTGCCATTGCTTTCTGCGGTAGACTGGTTGCCGACCAAGGCTATAGAACCCAATCTGTCCTGCTATTTAACCCATAACTGGAAGGAAGAGACGGATTAATACCTTTCCCAAGGGTATTTGCGCGTAAGTGAATACAATGGATTCAGCTGGAATTCGAACTCGGCTCCCCGGTTTCTCGTTCCGAGCCGATATCCACTTTACCACAACGCACATACTGGTCCCAAATTGTAACGACCCTTTCATTCCGTTTGTGTAATCAGTGACGTGAAGAGGGGGAACGTGATACATGGGCAACAGCCTGTCCTCCATATGCCATTTCCCAGGCTTGCATCCGACCATACTGCACCAAAAGGCTAAACCTGGAGAGGACACTAACTTCACCCTTGGTGATGACACAACAAAGGGAACGACAGTTAGCGGTTATAAGCTACCGTTCGATTGGCGTAGGAATTCAGCGCCAGAGGTCGTACTCGTCGGTGGAAGAGATTCCCTAATCTCACTGGACAGCTATCGCCCGCCTTGAGCCGGACAGCTCCCAGCCTATAATGTGTTGTTCCGCCACAGTCTGCCTTCTTCATTGGGTGCATGGAGATTAGGAGACATCCGATAAGTGGACCGTAACATTTGCACCAGGCAACAAGAAATCTCAAAGGAAACCAGATCTAAAACTGGGCTGTTGGAAAGTCCGGACTATGCTGACCGGCCTATCTGAAAACCTCCAGGATATTAATGACTCCAGGAAAACTCCAGTTATCAATGACGAGCTCAAGTTACTTCATGTGGACATTGCTGCACTGGAGGAAACACGTCTGGAAGACACTGGATCATTGAAAGAGAAAGACTACACGTTCTTCTAGCAAGAAACGAGCTTGAGCGAACCTTGTCAACACGGTGTGGGCTTCGCAATTAGAAATAGCCTCTTGAATATGGTTGAACCAGTTAGTAACGGTTCTGGGCGACTTCTCGCTCTCCGCCTCAACACCACAGCAGGTCCGGTTACCCTCGTCAGCGTGTATGCCCAGACACACTCTGTCACATCGGACTCCAAGAACGATTTTTACGACAAATTTGCAACCAGCATCAGCAGCATCCCAAATAAGGAAGAGCTTGCTTTCCTGAGCGACTTCAATGCCAGAGTGGGTGCTAATTGCGACTCGTGGTTCTCGTACCTTGGACAGTTAGGTGTCAACAAGAGGAACAACAATGGCCAGAGACTACTTCAGCTATGCACATACCACAACCTGTGCATAACCAACTCCTTCTTCAAAACGAAGACCTAGGACAAGGTCTATTGATGACACCAACGCTCAGGGCAGTGGCAACAGTTGGATTTAAGGATTTAATCCTTGTCATACGAACGGCCATTAAGAATGTTCTTCACACTCGCTCTTATCACAGCGCGGACTGTGACACAGATCACTCTCTAGTGTTCTGCAAGATCAAGTTCCAACCGAAGAGGTTACATCATGGCAGGAAGCAAGGGAATCCTCGCATTGTTGTAAAATAAATTAGACAACTAATCCTTGTGGAAAAATTTACTGAGACATAACTGAAAACCTTACAAATCAAAGACACTGCCACAAAGGAGTGGGCTACTTTACGGGACTCCATGTACTCCACTGCCTTGGCCACCTTTAGAAAAAAGACCTCGAAGTTGCATGATTGGTTTGAGTCAAAATCCACCGAGATTACTCCCGTCATTAAAGCCAAGCGTGCCGCTTTAGCGGAGTACAAGCTGTCACCTAACATGAGAAACCTTCAGATCCTTCGGACTGCCGGTAGCAAAGCTCAGCAAACTGCCAGACGCTGCGCCAGTGAGTACTGAACAAAGTTCAGTGAAAATATTCAGACAGCATCAATCACAGGGAATATCAGAGGAATATATGATGGCATCAAGACAGCAATGGAACCAGTGCAGAGCAAGACAGCTCACCTCAAATCCAGCAATGAGCTAGTCATCACAGACAACAGATGGAGAGATGGGTGGGGCACTATTCCAACCTCTTCTCTCAACAGGATGTTGTGACGACTACATCCCTTGATGCCATTGAATGCCTACCTGTCGTTGCAGAGCTCGACACTGAGCCGACGATAGAGGAACTCGGTGAGGCCATCGAGAGCTTGACCACAGGGAAAGCTCCAGGCAGTGATGAAATTCCTCCTGATCTTATCAAGCACTGCAAGACTATTCTACTGCTTCCTCTGCACAAAGTCTTCTGCCAGTGCTGAAAAGAAAAGGCTGTACCACAGGACATGAGAGACGCTACGATCATTACTTTCTACAAGAACAAAGGCGAGCAAAGCGACTGTAACAATTACAAAGGCATTTCTCTACTCTGCGTCGTAAGCAAAGTGTTTGACCGGGTGTCTGCAGAAACTTGCTGAATATGTTTACCTAGAGTCGCAGTGCAGCTTTCGATCAGAACGATAAGCAGTAGATATGATCTTCTCACTCCATCAACTTCAGGAGAAGTTCAGAGAACAGCAGATGACCCTGTACGTCGCTTTCATCGATCTGACAAAGGCGTTCGATCTCGTTAGTAAGAAGGCCTCTTTAGAATCCTGCCCAAGATTGGCTGCCCACCCAAGTCCTTCCAAAACAATATGTGGGATATTGTGAAGTTCAACGGCAACACCTCGGAGCCCGTCAACATCTGCAGCGGTGTCAAACAGGGTTGTATCCTCGCTCCCACTATCTTCGGAATCTTTGCGCGACTTCTGAAGCACGCATTCGGCACATCATGGGAAGGGATTTACCTGCATACGAGATCAGATGGCAATCTCGCCCGTCTCAGAGCCAAGACTAAGGTACAAAACATTGTTGGCTGATGATACGGCATTAGCATTCCATACACAGCGTGAACTTCAAAAGCTGGTAGATCATTTCTATCGGGCAAGCAGAGACTGGGCTGACCATTAGCTTGAAAAAACAAGCGTCAAGTGTCAAGGTACCATCAATGACTATGAGCTGGATGTGGTCCATCAGTTTACCTACTTTAGCTCTACCATCACTGGCAACCTCCTCCTGGATATAGAGCTCGACAAGAGAATTGGGAAGGCAGCCACAACCCTTACGCGCCTCACAACACGTGTTTGAGCAAACTCCAAGCTGACAGTGAAGACAAAGATGGCAATCTACAACGCCTGTGTCATCAGCACACTGCTATACGGCAGTGAGACATGGACCACATACGCCAGGCAAGAGAGGCGTCTAATCACCTTCCACTGGATGAGTATCGGACGCATATTGGGAATCTCATGACAAGACAAGATGTCCAGCACTCAGATCATGTCTCGCGTGGGTCTACCTACCATGTTCACACTTCTTAAACAGCACAGACTCCGCCGGCTTGGCCATGTCTACCGCATGCCAGATGGTCCTATTGAACTGGCCTCTGGAAAAAAACTCACTGGACAGCTACAGCTGCGGTATGATGATATCATAAAACGTGATAATAAAGCTGTGGCGATCAACAGTCATGGGAGTCAACCGGTTAAAATAGAGATGAACCCTGGCCCAACAACTCAAATCAAGGGAGGAGCAGCTAACACAAGCCGCTATGGAGAGGCGAGTTTGCGGAAAGCAAAATGACAGCTCCGACAGACCAGATACAAAACATAAATGCAGCCTCTGCTAAAAAAAACTGTCACTCGCGTCGGCTTTATAACCGGTAATCATCTTTTTCCATCAAGATTTTATTATTGGTAATATTCTTTTTCTTTCAAAATTTATTGCTGTTGATATTGTTTTTCCTTTTTAAAGTTAACCCTCTAGTGCCATTCGTATCATATTTGATACAGTATTTCCCTATAAGGAAACATTTGGTATTTCCCTATAAGGAAACATTTGGTATTCATTGACTGACCAGTCAGTACTGCTTTCATTTGAAATTTATAAAATATTTCTCTTAAAAAATTTTTCAGGAAAATATTTCTTTCAAGGCTTGTTTTCATACTGTATCAAATATGATACGAATGGCCCTAGAGGGTTAATAATATAATATGATTAAGGCTTCTACTTGTCATAAAGTGGGGGATCAGTTCTATATTGTTATGAAGTAATAAACAGATCCCCCACTAATTACTACTTAACCCTCTAGTGCCATTCGTATCATATTTGATACAGTATTTCCCTATAAGGAAACATTTGGTATTTCCCTATAAGGAAACATTTGGTATTCATTGACTGAGCAGTCAGAACTGCTTTCATTTGAAATTTATAAAATATTTCTCTCAAAAAATTTTTCAGGAAAATATTTCTTTCAAGGCTTGTTTTCATACTGTATCAAATATGATACAAATGGCTCTAGAGGGTTAATTACTAGTAATACTTTTTTACCACCAAACATTTATTGCTTTTAATATTCCTTTTCCTTCAAAATGTTTTTATTAGTAATATACTTTTTACTTCAAAAATTTATTGCAGATATTATTTTTCTTTCAAAAACATATTTCTGGTAATATTCTTCTTCGTTCAAAAAATTATTATTGGTTATATTTATTTTCATTTAAAAATTTATTATTGGTAATATTTTTATCTTTTCAGAAATTTATTACTGGCAATATTCATCTTCCTTCAAAAATTTATTACTGGTAATATTCTTTTTCTTTCAGAAATTTATTACTGGCAATATTCTTTTTCTTTCAGAAATTTATTACTGGCAATATTCTTTTTCTTTCAGAAATTTATTACTGGCAATATTCTTTTTCTTTCAGAAATTTATTACTGGTAATATTCTTTTTACTTCAAAAATTAATTTCAGGTAATATTCTTTTTTTTCAAAATTTATTGCTGTTAATATTCTTCTTTCTTCAAAATGTTATTACTGGAAAAATTCCTTTTTACTTCAAAAATTAATGGCTGGTAAATTCTTTTTCTTTCAAAAAACTTTTCACTAGTAATATTGTTTTTCCTTCAAAGATTTATGACTGGTAATATTCTTTTCCTTTTAAAAATTCATTTCTAGTAATATTATTTTTCATTCAAAAATTTACTACTGGTAATATTCCTTCCCTGTCAAATTTTTATTAGTGGTAATATTCTTTTTCATTCAAAAATCGATTACGGATAATGTTCTTTTTCTTTCAATAATTTATTGATGGTAATATTCTTTATCCTTCAAAACTTTATTACTGTTAATATTCTTCTTTCTTTCAAAAGTTTATTACTCGTAATATTATTTTCTTTCAAAAGTTTATTACTCGTAATATACTTTTTCTTTCAAGTATTATTTACTGACAATATACTTTTTCTTTTTAAAATCTATTACTTGTACTATCTCTTTCCTTTCAAGAATTTATTGCTGGTAATATTCTTTTTCATTCAAAAATGCATTACTGGTAATATTCTTTGTTCTTCAAAAATCTATTACTCGTAATATTCCCTGGCCTTCAAAAATATATTACTGGAAATATTCTTTTCCTTCCATAAATTATTGCACGTAATATTCTTATTATTTCAAAATTTTATTCCTAGTAATATTCTTATTTCTTCAAAAATTTACTACAGGTAATTTTTTTCAAAAATTAATTAATATTAATACATAATTTCGTTATGAAATTTATTACCCATAATATTCTTTTTCCTTCAAAAACTTATTGCAGGTTATATTCTTTTTCTTCCAAAAATATCTGGTGATATTCTTTTCATTCAAAAAAGTTATTACTAGTAATATTTTTCCTTCAATAATTTATTCCTGGTGATATACATTTTCCTTCAAAAATTCTTTACTTGTAATATTTTTTCCTTCAATAATTTATTCCTGGTGATATACATTTTCCTTCAAAAAATTCTTTACTGGTAATATTCTTTTCTTTCAAAAATTTGTAACTTGTAATATTCATTTTACATCAAAAACTTCTTGCAGTTAATATTCTTTTTCTTTCAAAAATTTATTTGTGGTAATATTTTTTCTTTCAAATTATTAATTGCTGGCCATATTCTTTTCCTTCAAAATTTATTACTGGTAATTTTTTTTCTTTAATATTTTATTAGTGGTAAAATTATTTAAAAATTAATTGCTGGTAACATTCTTTTTTCTTTTAAAAGCATTTTACTTGTAATATTCATCTTCCTTCAAAAATTTATTACTGGTATTATTTTTTTACTTCGAAAATTTTTTGCTGGTAATATTCTTTTTCCTTCAAAAATGTATTACCGGTAATATTCTTTTTCCTTCAAAAATGTATTACCGGTAATATTCTTTTCCTTCAAAAATGTATTACCGGTAATATTCTTTTTCCTTCAAAAATGTATTACCGGTAATATTCTTTTTCCTTCAAAAATGTATTACCGGTAATATTCTTTTTCCTTCAAAAATGTATTACCGGTAATATTCTTTTTCCTTCAAAAATGTATTACCGGTAATATTCTTTTTCTTTCAAAAATGTATTACCGGTAATATTCTTTTCCTTCAAAAATGTATTACCGGTAATATTCTTTTTCCTTCAAAAATGTATTACCGGTAATATTCTTTTCCTTCAAAAATGTATTACCGGTAATATTCTTTTTCCTTCAAAAATGTATTACCGGTAATATTCTTTTTCCTTCAAAAATGTATTACCGGTAATATTCTTTTTCTTTCAAAAATGTATTACCGGTAATATTCTTTTTCCTTCAAAAATGTATTACCGGTAATATTCTTTTTCCTTCAAAAATGTATTACCGGTAATATTCTTTTTCCTTCAAAAATGTATTACCGGTAATATTATTTTTCCTTCAAAAATGTATTACCGGTAATATTCTTTTTCCTTCAAAAATGTATTACCGGTAATATTCTTTTTCCTTCAAAAATGTATTACCGGTAATATTCTTTTTCCTTCAAAAATGTATTACCGGTAATATTCTTTTTCCTTCAAAAATGTATTACCGGTAATATTCTTTTTCCTTCAAAAATGTATTACCGGTAATATTCTTTTTCCTTCAAAAATGTATTACCGGTAATATTCTTTTTCCTTCAAAAATGTATTACCGGTAATATTCTTTTTCTTTCAAAAATGTATTACCGGTAATATTCTTTTTCTTTCAAAAATGTATTACCGGTAATATTCTTTTTCCTTCAAAAATGTATTACCGGTAATATTCTTTTTCTTTCAAAAATGTATTACCGGTAATATTCTTTTTCTTTCAAAAATGTATTACCGGTAATATTCTTTTTCTTTCAAAATCATATTGCTGATAATAATGTTTTTTCTTCAAAAATTTATTCCGAGTAATCTTCACTTTCCTTAATATTTTATTTCTGGTTACATTCTTTTTTCCTCAAAAATTTTTATCAGGTAATATTCCTTATATTTCAAATGTTTATTACTGGCAATATTCTTTTTCATTGAAAAATCTATTTGTGGTAATATTCCATTTCTTTCAAAAATTCATTACTGGTAATATTTTATTTATCTTCACAAATCTATTACTGTAAATATTGTTTTTCTGACAAAAATGTCTTGCTGGTAATATTCTTTTTCATTCAAATATTTATTATTGGTAATATTTTTTTCTTTCAAAAATTTATTTCTGGGAAGATTTTTTTTCTTTCTATTCTATAAATATTTTCATGGCAATTGTTTAAATGAACTCTTCACTAATATATCAAAGACATTATGAATTTAAGCATATTACTAGATTGGCGTCGAGATCTTATCAATTTACAGATGAGTTGATTAGATGTAACTTTTTGTTTTGCAGATCGCGCTTTTGGAACGCCCTTCCGACTCTATGCTTTCAAGCCAACATTAATCTGCAAAAGTTTAAATGCAATCTTAATCATTATTTACTGTTCTCCCGATTAATCTTTCCTTTCCATTCTCTATTACTGTTTCTGTTCCTAATTCTTGCACATTCTGTAACTGTTACGCTTCTCCGACTGCTACAATCTTCAGGAATTTAAATGTAAGGTCAATAGACATTTCCTATCACACTAACTCGCATCCATTCTCTCAAGCTATTTTTCATCTACTCCACCCACATCCTCAGTATCCTCATCCGTCTGTTACCCTCCTCCTGACATTTCCTATAACTAATCCCTATTTCTCATCACTTTCCCCTATGTAACCCCCTGTGCAACAGTGGCAGTAGAATGCCTTGCTTGGGGTGAGATTATTAAAAACAAAAACACCAACTAAAATATTTACAAATATACAACTTTTGTTGCATTCAAAACAGAAACATTGAGTTTACTACTGGTGAGTGTTACGAGGAGAGAAGGAGAAGCTAAAAGTTAAGCATCTCTACTCGGTTAAGCTAGCAAATTATTCTAAGTGCTATTTTTAAAAAATCCTTAAATGTGTATATAAAGAATAGCTTTTAGTATTGTCAATGAAAGAGTAAAAAAATCTGTTTACCGTATTTGTTCTAGGTGGTTCTCTTTCGGGTTTTTGTTGGTCGGCGACTTTTCGTAGAGATTCTTTCGGTTGGATATAAATCCTTGAATGAAAGTCGGAGTTGATAATATCAGCAAATCCTTTTAACAACTCACTATTCTCTTCCCAAAACCTAATTTGAATATTTCTCGAATCATTTCGAATTATCTAGATCTTTCTCTAACATTCTAGAATCTTCCAAATGTTCTATTTCTAATTTCCCTATTCTTTTTTTATGTGTGAACTTTAGTAATATTCATCTTTTATCCTTTCTTTAATACACACTTTAAACAGTTTTTTTCTCTCACTGTAATCCGCTGTGCCTGAGGGGTAGTCCCGCCTTGTTAGGGGTGAAATGATTAAAAAAAATAGAAGCAAGGATCTAGCTTGCCTTTAAAGCACAGAGTCGATCAATTTTCCTGAAACACATTTCTTCTTAATTTTCGTATCCGAAGCTTAAACAAATGAATTTCAAAAGAACTGAAGGATTCTAAATTTTAATCCAACATATTTTATTATTACAACAAACGTTATTTCTAGTCGATTTTTAGTGTATATACGAGATCTGTCTGAAAATTAACTGGATTGCGTGTGTTTTTTTGAGCTAAAGAATAATAAGCTGATTGTGTTATCATTTAACATGATATATTGGGAGTATATACGTGTAAACATTTAATTTAATTTTATTGCAGGAGAAATCGGGGCTACTCACACCACGACAATGCACCTGCTCAGAACGCCCTGAGCATCCGGCAGTTCCTGGTCGAGAGGAACATCAACGTACTAGAACACAACTTATTCAACTGGCATCAGAGAAGAATTTTTTTTTTTTTTTTTTTATAAGCGTTTCACCCCGAGCAAGGCATGTCACTGCCACTACTGTGCAGGGGGCTACGTAGAGTGGAGAAAGGCTGATTAAATATAGGAAATGACAGAGGGTGGGTGATAGGCGGGTAAGGATACCGAGAATGAGGATTGGGTAGATGAGAGTGTTGTGAGAATAGTTGGGAGTTAGTGTGATAGGAGGTATCTATTGACCCTACATTTAAACACCTGGAGATTGTAACTGTCGGGAAAGCAGACTTGTGGAAGGGAGTTCCACAGGCGGGAAGCGCGAGAAAAGAAGCTGTTGGAGTAGAATTTACGGTTACATCTTATTTGTTTAACTGTAAAAGGGTGGGACCTAGTTGCTAATCTAGTATCTCGTGTAAATTCGTGCTTAGGCGGCACCAGTGATCTAAGCTCATCGGAGCAGAAGCTATGAAAGTACTTGTAGAAGAGGCACAGGGAAGCCACATCACGCCGGTGTGAGAGCGGCTGCAGCCGGTCTGCCAAGTCAGTATCAACCACGTTACAGATCCTCCTTTGTATTTTGTCAAGAAGCACAAGGAGAGCAGCAGGGGCACCCGACCAGATATGGCAGCAATATTCAATACACGGGCGGATGGTCGATTTGTATATGTGCAGAATAGATTCAGGTGGGAAAAATTTCCGGGCCCTGAACAGGGAGCCCACTTTCATAGCAGCAGTTTTGGCAATGGATTCAATATAGTCATTACATTTGAGGTCAGCCGAGAGTGTAAGGCCAAGGAGGCGTAGTATTTTACTCTCTGGGAGGCTAGCCTGTCTCATGCTAATGGGAGGTAGATGCGATTGTCTATGGTGGTTAGTTGATAACAGCTTTGTTTTGGAGGCATTGAAATTTACCAACCATTCCCTACCCCAGGTCACTACGGATTGGAGGTCCCTTTCAAGTGCGGCAGCGAGGTTCACTTTGTCGTCCAGACCTGGTTTCTGATCGATGCGGGAGTAGATTGTTGTGTCGTCGGCATACATGCCAACTTGGGATCTAATGGTGTCGGGGAGATCATTAATGTAGATCAGAAAGAGCGTGGGACCTAGGATAGAACCTTGAGGGACGCCCGCGTTCGTCTGGTAGTTTTGGGAGGCATGCCCATTTAATACCACCTTCAATGTGCGGTTAGAGAGGAAGGACTGGATGAGGTCAAACAGATGTCCAGTCTTCCAGAAGTGCATGGAAACGTGTCAGAGAAAGATACTCGAGTGGGCCACTTTGAAGAGAATACAATGTAGTTTGTTGTTCAAAATTGAAATGGTTCGTTTGCGATGCTAGTCCCGTTACTTTTCAGACAGAAGTCGTATATATATATATATATATATATATATATATATATATATATACATATATATATATATATGAGACGCATGCATTTTATATATAATGGGATATACAGTACTGTGTAAAAAGTATTAGGACAAGATTTTTTTTTAACCATTTTACCCCAAGCAAGGCATTCCACTGCCAATATTGCGCAGGGGGTTACATAAGGGATGGTTGTGAGAAAGAGTGGTTAGATACAGGAAATGTCAGAAGGAGGGTGATAGACGGGTAAAGATGTAGATGGAAGAGTGTTTGAGAGAATGGATGTGTGTTAATGTGTTAGGAGGTGTCTATTGACCTTACATTTAAACTACTGGAGGTTGTACCTGTCGGGGAAGCAAGTATGTGGAAGGGAATTCCACAAGCGGGAGGTGCGAGAAAAGAAACTGTTGGAGTAGAAATTGCGGTTACATTTTATCGGCTTCACTGTAAAAGGGTGGGAACTATTTGCCAATCTAGTATCTCGTGCTATTTTATCTTTTGTGGGGCATATTGACAGAAAATAAACAATTTAATTAAAGTAATTTTACTTGATTTACTCAACAAACACTTTAAGAAGAAAAAATACTTGTTACAAAATAAATTTAATATTTAGTACAATAGCCTATTGCTTTGATTACAGCTTTCATTTTGTCAGACATTGACTTCACAAGCTTCTTCAATGTATCTAATGGTATCTCCTGCCAAGCTGCTTGTATTTGTTCCCAAAGTGTGTCTTGCGAAGTAACATTCGACCTATCAATTTTCTTTTATCCAAAATATTCCAAAGATGTTCAATAGAGTAGTTTCAAAATAACTTGTTTAATAGAAAATAGGAAAAATTAAATATAACTTCTTTTAAATACATTTCTTTTGCACCTAGTTTTAAATAATCAATATTTATTAGCAATTTACTTGGCTTTTCAACATGTATTTAAATTTTTATGAGGCTTTTAAGGAAAATCACCACTGTCCTAATACTTTTGCACACTACCGGTAGTGTGCAAATGTGTTAGGACAGGGGTGATTTTAAAATTTATTTTGATGCCTCATGAAAATAGTTCTTGTCCTAATACTTTTGCACAGTACTGTAAGTATGTATTACCTTTATCTATCTATCTATACGGCGAAACAGATCAGTCTGCGGATGACAATATTTACGCTCTCACACCCTGTTTGAGCACTCTGGAAAAATAGTAGACTTTGATAAACAGTAGCTACTCTGGCATGTACGCATCGCTCATTCAGTGAAAATGAATTAGAGCGCCCTAGCTATTGGGCGCGTATAATAATATGCGCTAAAAAGTCTGCCTACTTCCACCAAACGCCCATAGCCCAGGGGTAGAGTCGCCGACGGACGCCATTTAGGTCGGATTTCAATCCTGGGTAAAAAAGCAATCGGAGTCTAACCGTACTGATGAGCTGTGATACGGCGAAACAGATCTGTCTGCGGATGACAATATATATATATATATATATATAAAGGTAGTACAGTGGGATATAAGTACGTGCTACCTTCATATATAATGATATATATATATATATATATATATATATATATATATATATAAAGGTACAACATACTTATATCCCACCATATATAAAATGCATGCATGCATGCGTCTCAAATAGCCTCCAAATGAATGAATGAAGGCAGAAACCTGGCACCTCATAATCAGCTGTTCGGTTAGATGAAGTACGACAGCCCGGAATGAAAGTTCACCTAGAGCAAGGAAGACCCAGATTTTGAAAAACTTCATTGCCTTGTGGTCCTATCCTCGGATGAGGCTATGAAAGTAAACACCGACAAATAACCCGGAGTGGAGCCCTAAATTTCCAGTAGCTCCTGCGCCGAAGCCGGCTTCAAATTTCATTTGTTACAACCAGAAAGAGAATTTAATTTGTTAAAAATCAGAAAGAGAAATCTGAAATTTGTCAGAGATATAATGAGAAAAGAGGGTTTAGAGAGTTTAACACTCTCATGATATCTTGAAATCAAGAAGAATGCAAAAATCAGTATATAATCTCCTTAAAGCCTTTTTATGAATGAATAGTAAAGCAAAAAAGAGAAAAAATAAAAAGCAAATACAGATGGTAAAGGGTTAAACTTTATCGGAAGTTGCGGAAGTCTATGATCGCAAAAGTTCTGAAAGGCCATAGCGCATAAAAGTACAAGGTAACCAAAAAGGTTCTGTCTGTTTTTTGATTAGTCATTGAATGAAGTTGAAATATATACGAAATGCTTGTAGCAATTGTTTTCACATTTAGACAGCCGGAAGTAGGAACATCAGACGTTATAAAAAACACGCGCACCGTGACCGGCCATCAATTATAAGCCGGACAGCTGTGAGAAGGATGGAAGTGTCTAGAGATCTCGTTCGGGGCTATTTCACTTTATGACTTCAAAGTGGGATTGTCAGCAGCCGCGTCAAGTCGCCGCATATTTTTTTTTTAATCATCTCACCCCAAGCAAGGCATTCCACTGCCACTATTGCGCATGGGGCTACATTGGGGAAGGTAACGAGAAGGAGTGGTTAGACATAGGGAATATCAGGAGGAAGGTGACAGATGAGTAAGGATACTGAGGATGAGGGTTGGGCAGATGGGAAGAGTGTTTGATAGAATAGGAGCAGGTTAGTGTGTTAGGAGGTGTCTATTGACCTTACATTTAAACTCCTGGAGATTGTAGCCGTCGAGGAAGCAATCGTGTGGAAGAGAATTCCACAGTAGGGAAGTGCGAGGAAAGAAACTGTTGGAGTAGAAGTTGCGGTTGCATTTTATCGGTTTCACTGTAAAAGGGTGGGATCTAGTTGCTAATCTAGTATCTCGTGCAAATTCGTATTTAGAGGGCACCAGTGATCTAAGTTCATCGGAGCAGAAGCCGTGAAAGTATTTATAGAAGAGACACAGGGAAGCCACGTCGCGCCGGTGGTAGAGAGACTGCAGGCGGTCTGCCAAGTCGGTATCTATCACATTACAGACCCTCCTCTGAACTTTATCGAGAACCCCGAGGAGAATAGCAGGGGCACCCGACCAGATATGGCAGCAGTATTCAATGCACGGGCGGATGGATATGTCAAGCGTTTGGGTGTAATGCTGTGGATGAACTTACTGCAAGGCGTTGGTTTCGAAAATTCAGGTCGGGAGATTTGTCTCTCCATGATGAACCTCGCAGTGGAAGACCACAGGTCTTGAATGGTGGAGTCCTGAAGGCGGCCATTGAAGAGGACAGTAGTCTAACTTGTGGTGAATTTGCAAGATAGTTCAACGTTTTCGATGAAACAGTTAGACTTCACTTGCACCGCCTAGGTAAGACGTACAAACTGATCAAGTTGGTCCCGCAAACGCTGTTGGAGGTCTACAAGGGACAACCTGGGGTAGCCTGTGTATCGCTGCTTTCTCACTACCGTACCGCATCCTTATTCAATCGAGTGCTTACCAGTGATGAAAAGTGGGTTCTGTACGAAACTCCCAAGTGTTCCAGACATTGGTTGTCTCCTCAGGATGCTGTCCCTCACACCGCAAGACCGCCTATGCACCCACGCAAGATTATGCTTTGTGTCTGGTGGACATGTCGTCAACTGACTCATTATGAACTGCTACCAACAGGCCAAACGGTCACTGGAGACCTATACTCGTAGCAAATGAATCGTGTGCAACAGGCATTGCGCCAGAAGGAGTCAGCACTGGTGAATCCCAAAGGTGTGCTATGACAACGCCAGCCCTCACGGACTTCTTTGCGTCAAAACCCTCCGAGTTCTACGGTAAGGGCATTGAACAGCTGGAGACACGTTGGCAGACGGTGCTGGATGCCGATGGCGATTACTTCGAAGATTAAATAAAAGTTACACATACAGTGAAGAGTTTTCTTTTCTTTCTTTTTTTTCCTTTAAAAACGGACAGAACTTTTTTGTAGATTGTTTTGATTTTCATGAGTTATAAATACTATGTCGAATAAACCCACTAAAACGAAATAATTAAGAATGTGTCCTGTACTCATTTGGATCTTGCCGGTATACCTCAAATGGAAAGGAACATCTAATTTTGGCAGCGCACGGCCTTCATATACCATTGAACAGGTTTGCACGATAAAGTGGTCACTACAGTTTGACTACCAAAGAAGTAACTTGTGACCAAATAGGCGCTACCATTACCTCTGTAATAAATAAAAAATTAATAATTAAAATCAACCATCCTCTTCATTCTTACACAAAATTATCAATGACGTGTGAAAACCTGGTTTTTCCCAAATAGAAAAAGGATTAACTATGTGCTTAAAGAAAAAAATCGATTTGCTGACCAATGGAAGCGACTTACAAGACTTGAGGACTTTGCAAGTCAGTGCGAAAAATCTAATGACAACAAAAGAGCCCCGATCAGCATTAGTCAGTCAGGGGAAGGAAGCAGCAAAGACGGCAAGCTGAAATGTAACGAGAGAATCTTCAAGCTGACCCGGACATTTGTCCTTTTTCTCTTTCCTTCGGTTGATTCCTTTTACTTCTTCTTCTCCATCCAAAGACATTCCTACTGAATGCATACATACATACATGCATACATATGCATATACTCTTTCAACAGTTAATACTATGAATATTTTCTACAAATCTTGATTACCCTTAACTTTATTATTGAACACGAACTCTACCCTTAACTTTTTGATAATGTTTCTAATTGCACATTAACTTCTACAACTCATGTCATTTTTTTCCATTTAATAAATTTATATTTTAAAATGCAAAATGTATATTTTATTCCACACATTCCAACTTGCCGACAACCAACCTTCTGATAACAATGAAAACATTCTCATAATTCTGATGATAATTCTGGATAGAACTTGTAAACTGTAGGGAGTTCGGTTATGTCTGGCACAAGGCCGAATCAAAGAAACAGTAACCATCTCCCTACGTCTTCACTTCACAAGAAAAGCTGATGCCTACTAGGTAATTATATATAAATATATTCACTCTCACTCTCTCTCTCTCTCTATATATATATATATAGATATATATATATAGTTCAAAAACTAAAATATTCTGTTTATCTTTTTGAATGATTTGTGAGTGTTGTTTTTAGTTGCCCAAACTGTTGGTTTATAGATACATACCGAATGCATGGTCATCAGGAAAAAGTGCAGCCCAAAATGCCAAATACAGGTCGGGGATACCAGAATCAAGCAGGTACAAAAATTTAAATACCTGGAAAGTGTTATAACAGACGGAAAGTACGACACAGAGATCCGAAGGCGAATTGGCATGGCGAAGGAAGTATTCCAGAAGTTGAGTAAAGTATAAAGAAACAGGACAATTTCGCTAGAAACAAAGAAGAGAGTACTGGATTGCTATGTGATGTCAGTTCTTCAATATGGCAGTGAATGCTGGACAAAACCATCAAAGATGAAGGAAAAACTTGAAGCAACTGAAATGTGGTTCTACAGAAGGATGCTGCGAATATCATGGATCGAGCATGTGAGCAATGATGAGGTCTTGGAAATGATGGAAACGAAAAGGAAATTAATACTGAGCATCAGGAAGTGACAGCTGAAGTTCCTGGGACACGCAATGAGGAAGGAGGGCTTGGAGAATCTGATACTAACAGGCCAGATAGAGGGGAAAAGAGACAGGGGAAAGCAAAGGATAACTTATTTGAAGAACCTAATCAGGTGGATGACGGAACGAGGATTGCATGGTGTAACAGGAGAAGGCGTGCTCAGAGCCACCAGGGATAGAGAAAAGTGGAAGGCCATGATCACCTACGTCCTGAAGGAACAAGGCACATAAAAGAAGAAGAATTTGGAATAAAGCTCATTGTCTTCTTTTATTTAACCATCCTGTTCTTAATCCCAGACCATAACTGAGTATATACTCTCGGTAACTGGCGTCTGTATACACTGCTTACATACAAGACGTTAAAATTTCTCTTCTCTGACCCCATGCGCCGATGGCTTAGGGAGTAGAGACTCCGACTAACACCAAATCGGTCGAGTTTCGATCCCGGCCAGAAGCAAGTGGATATGTCTAGCCACACTGATGAGCTGGGATACAGCGAAACAGGCTTGTATGTGGATGACTAATATATATATATATATCAAAAACAGAGATAGAGGACATTGCAGAGTTATTCCCCGTATTTATCAACGTAACTTCTAGGGGCTGCTGATCGGATATAAAAAAACAACGCAGGGAGAATTTTCTTTCTTTCTTTGTGTGTGTGTGTGTGTGTGTGTCAGAACTTTGGGAAACTCCTCATTCTCGGTGAGAATGGACACCGAACCTTTCGGGCAATTAAGTCAGACTTTGCTTCTTTGATGCAAATTGTGTGCTTGAAACAATATGTCTATTTTCGCCCTGTTTACTTCCATGCTATGTTTTACTGTAAATAATATTTATGTTTATTAGTACCTCTGAGTATTTCATAATTTAAAGAATTACACCATAAACATTCCATGATTCTTTCTTATTCCTTAAGGATTTACATACACTAATACTTATATATATATATATATCTATATATGAAAATGTTTTTATCAGTACAAAATTTAATTAAAGAAATAAAAAGGTGTAGTTATTGTTACACATTATGAAATAGTAATAAAAAAGCGAAGTAACCGGTACGGGAGATTTAAATTAGAATTAAAATAAAGAGTGTC